>CM035441.1:136815017-136967517 GCA_020310875.1 Ceratopteris richardii
AGAGAGAGAGAGAGAGAGAGAGAGAGAGAGAGAGAGAGAGAGAGAGAGAGAGAGAGAGAGAGAGAGAGAGAGAGAGAGAGAGAGAGGCTCATATATGCAGGACAACACTAAGATACAGTAAAAGAGCTGATGGCATTGGATGACTTTATCAACACGACATCCTAAAGGTCAGAGACAGAATGACAAATCTGAAGTAGACACTTGTGGCAGGTTCTGTATCCTCGTCAGCATTAGGGGATATGGTATGAATTCTGAGAGCAGATAGAGAACTGAGGTTATGGTCGTTTCGTCTGAGGCAAAAAGAGGGTTACTTGAAGAGGGCACTCAGTTTTCTGAATTCCCATGGGTGTTATCTATACCAATCCATTGAAGTGCAGTTGCAGACAAGGCCAAGGGGTTCCGGAAATTGGAAGTGAAAGTTGATATTTTTGGGTGACAATGACTCTTAGATAAGTGTTAAGGTGCAGATTTCACAAAGAGGCTAAACAGAGCTATTATAATGAGGATCCTTAATGTTTACATACTCATAATGCTATTCGAGATCGAGACAAATATCAATGAGCAAATACTCGGCAGAAGTTTTAATAGCTCCGCACATTTCAGTGCTTTGAATGAGGATGACCAAATAGTCGGTAAAAGTTTTAAAAGCTCCGAACATTTCAGTATTTTGAATAATGATGTCCTGGCTTTCGCACGATCTGAGGGAAATTTGCTTGTATCTGTCACCTGTGGGTTCAGGTAGGTGGAGGTGAAGAGGCATGTTTTGTTTCCCCATTGACATAAATGGAGGCTAAAATGAAAATTCTAATTCTCTGAGCATAAGATGAAAAAGGGTAACACGGATTTCCAGATTTCCATCCATCATAGTTTTCTACCAAAGAGTGATAGAGAACTTTATGGTTGAGCAAGCACATAGATGCAAAACTATGATACATTAGTTTCAGCCATATGCTGCCGCACTGCATGAGCTTGACCTGAGTCATGTATTAAGAGAGAAAGATCATGGGTTCTAACGTTGTCTTTTTTGTGAACCCTGTGGGAAAGAGACAAAAGACAAGTGAAGAATTTGGTGCATTGAATTTTGCCTGCAAGTCAATTGATCAATGAGTGCTATTGAATTTTACTGGTTAAATAATGTGCATGTTCAAATACAATATTTTCATTTTTTGCAGCAACAACATCAATAGAGAGATAGATAGATTGGTAAAGAGATACATACCTACCTACCTACATATATGCATGCAGATAGACATACAGACAAAGAGACACAGAGAAAGAGAGACATACATACATACATATGTACCTAGCTAACTCTGGTTCACCTTAATGTTGGACAGGACCCATCTCTCTCTAACTTCTGATCTACTGGAGGATATTAACATCATGGAAGATGAATGGCAGCATCAGTATTTATACCACTCTTTGAAAAGGGTTTTGTTGGGAATCAAAGTCAAACTATTAACCACGCACAGAGAATATATCCTGAAAAGAGGCCCTTTATTGTAAATATCCGTTTGTTGAAAAATCCCTTTGCAGATCAAGGTGTCCTCTTTTCTGAAAAACTAAATCCTCTCGTGAGAAGTATGCGCAGAGTTGATGTCCCTACATCAAGGTTTTGTCCATTGGTTGTAAATGGAACTTGACATTAACCAGCATCTTGGCTAATTTTTGGGGTTCAGCTTTGGGCCAAGGGGTTTCGTCAAAACTCGGCCATAGTCCACTTTCATGTAGGAAGGACCTTACCATTCAATCATGAATTTCTTTCTCTGATCGCAGAAAGGTTGCACAGAAACCCCTAACATATATACTAGCCCTTGTAAATACCTGTTTAAAAATACATTCTTCCCATCCCCACAAAGTTGATTTCACCTTTATTAACACTTCTAATCTTTACTTATCTTTAAAGGATGGTCTGACCATGCATACTTCTAAAATAAGGATCCAATGCATAGGCCTTCTCTTTTCTTGAAATCTGATAAACAAATCCCGATGAACCTTAATTTTGGTTATTACTTGGTACAACATACACTAACTACTTGGCATAGACTTAACATTTATTCTCTCTCTCTCTCTCTCTCTATATATATATATATATATATATATATATATATATATATATATATATATATATATATATATATATATATATATATATATATATATATATATATATATATATATATATATATATATATATATATATATATATTAATAAAAGGGAGTTCGGCAATGCCTACCCTCCCTGACTTTAATTAAATAAAAGAAGAATACAAGTGAATAGGACTAGTGCCCTCAGGACCCCCCAAGTCCCACAATGCAGGGGCAACACTAACACGTCAAGAAGTCATATCTTTGTGGTAGACCTTACAAAGCTTACATGAAGTTATAGAGGAGGTTGATAATCCTCGCATCCCCATCATGCGGAGCCCACTTGGTTTTAAGCTTATTGTTGACATACTGTAGCTCTTTGTGATGTCTGAAGGGGGGAGGTGGGTTTCTTACAGTTAGCAATCTTTTGCCGAGAAGGAATAGGGACTTCTCGATCGACCACTCCTTGGGGGTATTGCCAAAGTTGTGAGCGCATCTTTCCCGTCAAATCTTCCAAAGGATCTCTCCCTTGATCGCATTCCACAATGCCGCAGAGCAACCGATCGCTTCACCAATGAGGGCTTGCTTCCAATTGATTTGTTCTTGGAGCCCCATAGTACGACCAAGGACCCTCCATAGCCGAAGGGATTTAGGGCAAGCAAAGAACAGGGAGGAACACCACAGATCTTGTTAGCTTTTGCATTGGTCCATATTCCACGGTATAAAATTTGCCATAGGAGGACCGATGTTTTGTTTTCAATGAGAGGGTGCCAGATAGACATAAATTTCATATCCCATTGAAGTTGCGTCCAGTTCAGACACCATTTCTTGTTGAGACCGATGTGAATGTGAGTGCAAGCTTCAACATATGGAAGCTTGGAAAGGCGATAACCATTATACCATTTAAGGCCCAGTAGGTCCGGAGTGTCCTGTCCCATAAGTAGTCAGATTTTAGAGAGGTCCCAAGCCTGACATCTGCTCAATAAACAATCCATTCCTCATACGTGACCGCAATACTAGGGTCAAGGTCCTCAAAGTCCACCCATCTATTCGTGTCCTCTTTCCAGAGGTGCTTCCATTGTTTGAATCCCTTATTCCAGAGTCTCTTGGCACTTAAGGCATTCCAAGGCTCCACGTTTCTCATGCCTTGGATCGGGAACCAAATAGAGTCATTTTGTCTTATACCTAAAGCCCACTTCCAATCTTCACTGATTTTGATGTGAGGTTTGAATCTGTTCCAATTCATCCACAAGGATCTTACTAGGATTGATCCTTTGGGTGAGCCCGGAATCGGAGAGAATAAGAGGGTGAGGATGTCGAGGTTATTCCATCGAGGGTAGTTCACCAGAGTAATCACGTTCAAGTTTCTGAAAATTAATATGGCCCAAGAGGAATCTCTGTTGCACCAGGCCTTAATCATCCACTTTGCCGCAAGTTTATTGGCCATGCTTCCAATGTCCATAAAACCGAGACCTCCACGCTCCTTTGGCTAGTGCATATGGACCATTTGATTTTAGGCACTCCCCTCCTATTATGGTCCCGAGTCCAGAGAAAGTTCCTACAAATACTTTCCAATTTGGCTAATTCTTGATCCTTTGGTCTCCAACAAGAAAGAAAGTATATGATTGAGGATATGAGGAACGTGTTGATCACCATGGTCCGGCCAGTAAGATTAATTTGTAAACCCCTCCAATAGTTAAGTTATTTATTAAGTCTGGCGAGGACCCAAGTCCACCTTTGTTCCGGAGTAACACCAAATCCCATGGGGATACCAAGAATGCAAACGAATTGAACTGATTGAATGATTTGACATCCCTACACAGTGAAGAGATTGAGGAGATTGGGTTGATTCCCTTTGATAGCCCTGAATGTAGTCTTGGAATGGTTAATTCTGGACCCATAGGCCTCACAAAAAGTGTCGAGGCACCACCAAAAGGTTTCCAAGTTGGTATCGTCATTGTGAACAAAGGCATTTGTGTCGTCCGCAAATAGCCTCATGGTCATTTGCCCAGAGTTATGTGGCAAAGTGATGCCTCTTATGCGACCAAGCTCCATCTGTCACTCCACAAGTTGGCTAAGTCCTTCTGTGGCAATGGCGTAGAGCAGCGGGGCCAACGGGCTTCCTTGCCTGATTGATCATTTCAGTTTGATTGCCTTTGAAAGTTGCCCATTGCCATTGACTTTGGTGGAAGCATTACCAAGGAGAGTGGAGATCATCCTGAGGAATCTTTGACTACACCCGAGGTCTTTCAACGATTGTAAAATATGGTCCCATTCCAATCTGTCGTAGGCTTTGTCAAAGTCAATCTTGAGGAAGACAATGTCCTGATTAGATTCTTTAGCGAAGTCCAGACCTTCCCAGACATCAATGATGGCTTTCAATATTGACTTTCCCTTAATGAAACCTTTTTGTTCTTTGCTAAGTCACTGGCCTAAATGGAAGGATATCCTGTTGGCAATGACTTTAGCAAGAATCTTATATCCGATTTGAAGCATTGTGATAGGTCTCCAGTTCTCAATTCTATTACTCTCCCCTTTTTTATGAATAAGTTTGATGATGCCATTGTTGAGATAAGCGAGAAGGGCACCGAACTCGAGTGCCTCAAGCCAAACTAGACGCAAGGGGGTGGCCACCACATATTTGAATGATTTAAAGAACTCATTAGTGAGCCCATCAGGCCCTAGGCTCTTGCCGTTCGGAAACGAATCAATAACTTCAAGGATCTCTTGTTCGGAAATGGTGGCATCAAGCAAAGCGCTCAAGTTGCAAGGGATTCTATGTAAGAAAGTCAGAGAGATGGTGGCCATGCAATCCCGCCTATCTGGGGAGAGGGGACAAGCACCACCCAAGAGACTCGTGAAGTGTGCTTCTATAATGCTAATGTTCTCTTCCTCTGTCTTACATTCCACCCCATTCTTGTCAAGCAGTAGTGGTATCTCGTCTCTAATTTGTTTTCTTCTGAGAATATTGCACATCTCTTTGGAATGTCTATCTGCCTTACTAGCCCACCATTCCTTAAAATAATTTTGAAGATTTTTCCTTTTGATCTCCTCGTATCTTAATCTTCCTCTGATATTTTGGAGTCCCTTTTGAGATTGAATCTTTCCTTTATTAACTTCTTCTTCGAGTCTCCGGAGCTGATGGTATAGGTTTTCTCTACGTCTTCGGCGGATGGTTTTGAGAACCTTCGTGGTCCTAATCAAGATCTTACGAGAATTTTCCACCATTTTTTTCCAACACTTGGCTGGAGAGGTGCAAACGACGAAGGCCTCAAGCCAAGCGTTAGTGATTTCCCTTGGAGCATACATAGAGATCAGGGAGAATTGAAAGGGGGTGCTGAATGTGACTGCCATCCACCTATGATTTATGTCTTCGCTAGTGTAGTCAAGCTTATTAGCCTAGAAGTGATTAATACCAGTGGAAGTTCCACGAGAGCCACGCTCATGGGTTGTGGAAAACCACACATGGGACTGAGAGACTCCCTTAAGTATTTTTTGAAGGTCTTCTCCTTCAATTTTAATCTCCTGAAGACAAATGAAATCCAGGTTTAAGCTTATGTTGCGGAGCCATTCACCAATTATGGTGGCTCTAGAGGGGTCAGTTAGCCCCCTAGTATTTAGTGAGCCCCCTAGTATTTAGTGAAGCGATGATAATTTTCTTGCACTTCCCTCATTCCGAGGGTGGGACTTCTCTTTTTTCCTCTTGGAGTCTTCTTTCTTTCTTGAGGCGGGATGGTCCCAACCATGCGCCTTCGGTTTAAGGGGGCTTTTCCAAGGCATACCTGCCAACTGTTTCCCCTTGCGGGAAGTCTCCTATGGGGGAGATGGAGAGGTAGTTTCCGGTAATGTTGTTCCAATGATGGAGCTTTCACTGTCCATATTGTCCTCATTACTTGTGGTGAATCCTTCTTCTTTGCTAGTTATGTAGTCCTCTTGATTGGCCTCATTAGAGGGGGGCCACTCCAAGGGTAAGTTACTTGTGCCCACAAAGTCCCAGATCCCTCCCGGATAATCAAGCTCGTTAACCTCCTCCTTGAGGTTGTAGTATAAGTTATTGAGTGACTTTTCTAGTGTGTGGGTCCTCTCAGAAAATCTCCTTGGGCTTGATCTTCTCCTAGGGCTAGTTTTCCTTCTTCTTCTAACTTCTGTAAACCCTTCTGAGTTGGTTTCTGGGATTTGGTCATCCTTGTCTTTCTCTTCAAAGGTTGGGCCGACCTGCTTTGGCTTGAGTGTTTGGGCTTTGTTGGTTGTTTCTTGCTTATTCCTCTGCTTCAGAGGGCAATCTTTAATTCTATCACCTTGTTGATCATAGGGAAAGCAAGCATTGGGTAGGTTTTTAAAAGTGATCTCCTGAACCCAAGATTCCCCTTCACCCATGTCGACAATAATTTTTGAGGGGAGAGGCCTGTTGAGATCTGCCTCCACACACATTTGAAGATGCCAACGAGCATTAAACGCATGTTTTGTGCCCTCATAAATGAAGCCCCCAACATCTCCGAGCGAGGCCAACGGCTTGCCAATCGTAGAGACAATATCCCACAAAAAGTCGTAAAGGAAGTAAGGGAGATTGGGGAGCTCGACCCAGAGAGGGTACCCAAGGGGTTTAGAGTTGTCAGAATTGGGGGTTTAGAATTGAAAAACTTCTTGAAAGGTTGAATAAATTATGTAGTGTAATTATTCATGGTATATACTTCCATTTACAAAAACTATCAATTTTATTTTTATCTTTTTATTTTTCTATTTTTATTTTTCATTTTTATATTTCTTTTTCTTTTTCTTTTTCTTTTTGATTAAGGTTTTAATCCTTTTCATACCTAAGTACAAAGGTTTTGTTTTAACAAGGCCTTAGGGATCCAAATCAAGGTATTTTAGGTAATATTTTTAGAATTTTCCTCTGGCAACATTCATCAACGCATAATCAATGGTCAAGAATATATATTGAGGGTCAAATCCTTGGGTTTCTAAGGGTTAAAGTCAAGTTTCCAAGGGTTAAATGGTTAGTTTTTTAGGATTTTTGAGCTATGGTTTCAAGGGTTTTTGGGTTTTCTAAGGATTCTAAGTGAATTTTCAAGGGATAAAGCTAGGATTTCAAGGGTTATGAACCAAGTATGAAGGGTTAGTTTGAATGTTTTCTAGGTGTTTGAGGTTTCTTTAGGTGAATTTTACATGGATTTTCAAGGGTGTACAATATACAAGGGTTTCTAGTCTTCGTTTGATCAGACTCATGTAGTTTTTAATGGTGTTTGGTAAAAATTGGTTTGGGATTTTAAGGGGTTAATGGATTGAAGAAAATATACAAGCCTAATACACAAATAAAATGTTTTTCTATCACACACAATCAAATCAACCAAATACTTGAACAATTTTCAACTTTATTCACCTTCTTGCAGTCAAAACATCATATTACAATCAATAAAGCAAATAAATATTTTTGAAAAAATTTCTTGGCATACCATCCTAAAGGGATTTCATCCCAACATCTACTACCACTAAAACTTGCACATCATCCCGAGGGGCCAATGTGCAAGTCAAATAGCATATCAAGATTCTTTTGAAACTCTTTTCTAACTTTATGTTTTCTTTTTAAATATTGAAATGTGATCTTTTTATGCATATGCAAGTTCCAAGAAAAATAAAGAGGATTTTAAAGTATGTAATTCATGATTGGAAAGCCTATTTGATCAGCATACTATCTTTGGAAACAATTCAAACTGCACCTATAGAAATTACTTAGAATTCTAGTAACAATCATTCCTATCGACTTGTTTCAATATCAGTCATCATTTTATATAAATGTTTTTATGTTTGGTTCCTATACACCTATCATGAAATACAACTAGCTCCACTATTGCTTAGCTCCACCTCATATAGGTTACATATAAACTTCAAAAGTGGTTTTGAAACCACATCTAAGTCATGAAAACTGTTTTATCTTTTTGTTTTTCTGTTTGCGGCAACCATTAATGTACAACTTTTTAATTTATTTCTTTTTCTTTGTAACTCTTTTGTTAAAAGGGAAAGGCCTAACCCCTAATAAGAGTTGAGGATCTAGAGACATGTACCTAGAAGGAGTTAGGATTTCACTTCCTAAGTGTTTTCAAAACTTCACATAGCCTACTCATTTAAAATAAGTCCATCTTTCTACTAAGAACTTCAAATAAGAGTGTCCTATATAGGTCTTCATAATGGCTATAGGATATCTAATCCTACTCTCTCAAGTGCATACATCCCTGCTAGTGACTCTTATCACTTCTTATCGTAATCTAATAGCTTCTTCTATTTGCTTAGGACATCATGAAATGTAGGCATGATATGCATGAAAATCAAATATATATAGAAGAAAATGGCAAATGGAAAATCGAATAAAGTACATTCACTTGATATAACTTTCTTCATTATCATCAACATCATTAGTATCTTCCAATAGTTCTTGATCAATCTCGTAGTTTTCATCATTTCTCTTCTTGAATATTCTCTTTCCTATAATCAAAGATTTTAACGGACCATTGTCAAACTCGTGAAGCTCATATGTTCCATTATTAAACATAGACATTACTACATACGACCCAAACTATCTCTTTTTTAATTTCTTCCTAACATCATACTAAGTATCAAATGTACTATCGTACATGAATACCCAATCATCTATCTCAGTATTACATGCTCTAAATTGATGATGCATTTTATCAAAGAAAATTTTATTTTTTAACCTTGACTCCTTTATCTTTTTATCTACTTCCTTTAGTTTCTCATTTCCATATTCTAATTGTTTCATCCTCACTGATAAAAGCTCTTCTCTTATTATTCCATCGTTCCACAAGAGCGTCATCCAAGTTTGGATAGGAAAAACTGGCTTTTGACAGTACATCAGTTCAAGAGGCATAAAAGTTGTGGACCGAATGTATGTCATCCTATCTGCCCATAATGAAAATGGAAGATATCTATGCCATTGCTTAATGTCACCATTGTAGGCCTTAGAGATTGCCTTCATGATAGAAGGATGACCTCTCTCAATCTTTCCATTAGCCTCAAGGTTATAAATAGTAGTGCGAGACAAATGAATTCCATGATGGTCAAAGAACTCTTTTTCCTCTCACATATGTGACTCTTCCCAATCCACAACTACTTGATCAACATATCAAAATATTGAGATCACTTCTTCTAAAAGGAATCTACATACATTATAAGTAATCTACATGTGATGAGCTTAACCTTCCACATGGTTGGTAAAGTCCTCTCTGGCAAGTACACTTTCCACCCACTTGTAATGGATACAAGGAGGGTAAGTCAGATATAAGGGGTCTCTATGCTTAACTCAAAAATGCACCTGACATGTGGCACAAGTGCTCACAAAGTCTCATACACTCACATATATCCCTCGCCACGAGTAGGCTTCCCTAATCTTTTCATACCTAGCATAAAACCCTTTGTGACCTACCCATAAGGTCTCATGCATCTCTCTCATGAACTTGCTCTAAACACTCCTTAAGCTACTACTCAGTACTCACAGTGGATTCTTCTGCTTGCCTTTAGTGTATCACCGAATAAGTCCATCCTTCAAGAAGAAGTTGGAAGACTTTTTCTTGATGGATCTATACTTATTAATGGGTCAGCCTAAGGAAGGTTTCAATGAACTTAGATAATTCCCTATGTCTTTTCATTCACCATCATACTCATTCTTGTAGAATCACTTGTAATCATACATTAGTGGATCATATCTCATCATGTTTGTTTCTCTTTCTACATCATCATCATAATCAGAGTCATCATCAAAGTTTGCTATAGAAAGCATATCAACAACTATGTTTAGCTTTCCAGCTATGCGAACAAAAGCTAGACTAATAAACTTCATATATGAGATCTAGCTAAACATCACAATATTTGGAGAAGAACAATTAGCTATCATACCTATCAGTGGAAGATAATTAGTCTCAATTACAACATTCAATCCAATGAAATATTCTTTATTAGACTTTAAAGCACTCACTAATACCCATAACTTTTTCTTTATTTTGGCTACTTTCTTTGAGTGTCAATTAAATCTTTGCACCAAAGCAAACTGCATATCTTTGCCCCTCATCATCATCTTGTCCTATGACCCATCCTATACCAATACGACTTGTGTCAACAATCAAAATGATAGGCTTTTGTCATGAATAATCAACATGCTTCAGAATTAGAGCTTCAATTAGCAGTTGCTTCAATTTACACTTCGCTCTCGACTATTTTTCTATCCAAATAAACTTCTTTCTCTTTCACAGCAGATCATATAAAGGGTTCGCAACATGAGTGAAGTGAGAAATCCAGATTGCATAGAAGACATAGGCTCCAAAGAACCTCCTTGCCTCACTGAGATTACAACACACCTCAGAGATACGACTAATGGCCTCAACTTTTTGCGGTATGGCTTGCGGCTATAATGTCCACACAAATATCCTGCAATGAGAACCTCATCGACTCCAAAAAAAGATTTCTCTAGAGAAAATTTTATCCCTACCTCTTTGAATCTCTCAAAATGTTTCTCATAATCAGAGATACGGTCAGTAACAAACTTCGTGCAATCAAAAGCATCTAAGGTCTCATCTTTCACTCTTTCCTCACATCCCTTTATCGGAATATCATCGATAAAAGGCATAGTCACCGAAGATATGAAGTCATGTAGGATCAAATTCATAGCATTCATCATATGATCTACAAAATTTGTCGCTCCCTATGGCAAAGTACACATGCATACAAGGCCGAGTGGAATCTTCATCGTCATGATATCTCTACTCTCACTAGCCAACTGAAACTCGTCATACCATGAATACATATCTCACATGGAGTAGATGGAATGCCCAGAAAATGCTTTCGCAAACTCATCTACTATAGGTCATGTCCCTACATTTACGATCGTGACTTTATTTAAAGGCTGCAAATCCTCAATGAAACGAAGTTTCCAGTTCTTCTTTGGCACTATGAACCACCTATTTGAATATGGCATTGAAGATGGTTCTAATACTCACATGGATATCTTTTTCTTTAACAGCTCTCATCAACTCACATAAGTGAGAATTTGGGAATGGAATCGATTGAATATTCCATGGTATATGCGGCACTGTAAAAATAATCATGAGTGGAACTTGATTCAGATCCACATAACCTATCTCATGTGGAAAAAGAACAAACACTTCTTGTGTCTCTTGATAACCTCTATGAGCTTTTCTTTCTGTTTTTCTTTAAGAAATGATCTCTCTCTAAACTTTATTTGCTTAAGAGTCTCCTTAGTAAAAATGATTCCTCATAAGCATAGGGTCATCAAACACTCTTAGATATTTTTCATAACTATCATTTGGCAATGGTTGGGCTATGGGTTTTACTTTCTTCTCAAGAGTCTTGTACATCGTATTCACATTCACTTCATGGTGTTGCAAAAACTCAATGATCATATTCTTGAATAGAACTAAGCATGATAATTTTGTATTTTTCATTTCTTTGAAATGCTTGCTCAAGTTCTTCCAAAATAGTGGAACTAATTTCCAACCGGATTACATTTTCAATCTTCTCATCAGGCGATATCAATCCTAAATTTTTGTAGTGTTTTTCATGTATTTTTCTAAATTTATTTGAAATAATCTTTGTTTGTAAATAAAGCAAATTGAATGCAAATGAATATACAAAAAAAATTTGAAAGTTATTCACAGAATCTTGTGAGACATCAAACCATTTTCCATTGTTATCTTTCTCAATAATGGATCCTATAAAACATTTTGGTCATAATAAGCCCCATACTCTATCACGGGTGCATAATCATTGCATTCATGATCATGAGAGTTAATGGGATGTTTTCTTAGACTCTTCCTATTTCTTGCATGATTTGGACAAACAATCATGACTTGTAAGGAGTTCAACCTGGATCGCGATTGGATTCTCGCATGTGCAGATCTCTCATCCATGGCCTTTGTCTCCATCCACATTTTGGCTATGAATGGATGCCCTAGAATAGCCTCGTATGAATAGTTATCTTGAAAAAAAAATTGGAATTTATTAGAAACTCCACCAATTGTCATAGGTACAAAAGCACATGCCCCTAGTAAAGCTCCAAAGCCATTATCTACAGTCCTCATCCTCCAGCCATGTTCCTTGTCCATGGCCATCTGAACTTGTCATACAATTTCTTGGATATCACCTTTATTTCTGACCCCAAGTCAATCAAGGATAGAGCTAAATACAAATCGCCATCATTTCCTAACTTCACTTTTACCTCTGACATCCCTCTTGCCAGAAGTTCTTATTATAATCACTATCAACTTTTCTTGTTTCATCATCAGGTCTAATTGGTCCTAATGAGTTTTTTTTTTCCTTGACATATCACAATACCATCAACTTCATCATCAGAGGAGTAACACAATGTAACTTCTTCATTCATAACTTGAGTGCCTTCAGATGCCTCTCCCATTTCTATGTCCTCATGTAATGGGAATCTCTTTCTCTTTATCAGTCTAACAAAACCATCCTTCAACTCAAGCTTCAGAATGGAGAATAGCTATTCCAAGACATGGTCACTTAACTTTTCAATAAGATGTCGTTTAGAGATTCTTTTGCATCATTTTTCTTTTCAAGCTCCAAAATAAGCACCTTTAGGAGCTTTCTTCTTTTTTTCTTTTCACTTTCTTGAACATTTTCAGCCTTTTCACTAGTCTTTGGGATCTTTTGATTCACATGACTCAGTTCTTGAATCTTTATTGGCTTGGTTGGCCTTTTTCCCTCTCTTATTTCCTTTCTTCTTGCCTCTTCTTGAGAAGCTACATGCTCCTCTAAATGTACTTTCTTCTCGTTCTCTTTAGCTTTTACTCTTCATTCTTACTTTGGCTTCTTGTTACTCTTCTTTTTGGTTCAACCTCATCTTACATTTCATCTCTTCTTCTCTTATCCTAAACATTAGCTATGTGTGAGTAGATAGAGAACTAATCCACAGGAGACTTCCAAGTAGTTTTCCACATGACTGTGTCTTTGGCTCTGACTAGAGCTTTTATTGAGTAGCTCTTTTGCGGTTGTGGCCTAATTTCCTCTTCATTTCCTTCTTCCAATGGCCCTAATTGTGCCACCGATGTGCTAGCACTTGTACTTAATAGGTTCTCATATAGCTTCTTCATTCCTCCCTTCCTCCAATTTATAGGCAGAGGAAGCCAAGTCTTGAAGTCACAAAGCTTTTTATCTATGTTTGTTACTAGTTGGTGTTCATTAGCCTATTTCAACTCTTGCATGCATAAGAAAAATGTTCTTGTGTATCACACCAAACACATCTCTTTGCTCCTCCAAATCTCCAATTTTCCCATCTACCAAATGGCCCAATATTTCTCTGATATGGGGCTGAACTAGTGGTGCAAGGTTCTGTTGAGCAACGGGTTGCACTGGAGGTGCATCTTGAGGCATCACATATCCTTGTATGTTTGGTTTTGGCTAGATATTTCTCTGTGCTGGATATATATAGCTAGTGCTAGCTTGAGCAGGATTTGGGTCTTGATAACCCATGAAATAGACTTAATTGTGTAAACTGGCCATCTCTTTGGACAAAGATACCTACATCATCATGACATTCTCTATTTGCTTGCTAAGGATTTCCAATTGCAACACCATTGATGTGCGAGATGTGGATGCATCATTACATGTAGCTATTATTGCAACTACATTTGGAATCATTAGAGCATATGTATCTCTATATGATAATGGAGCAGTTTGTGCATGTCTATGATACAACACAACCTGTGGTTGCCTCATCTGGGAAATTGCCTCTACTTCTCTTGTAACCATATCCTAATCTTCAGTAAACCCAAATCTTTTCCAAGGCTCCTCAATCCTTCTCTCAACTTCAAACCTGTTCTTAGGAATTAAAATCTTGAGAAACAAAATTACCAAGTCAAGCTTTAGACAATCTAGGTCAACCTGAGGAAGTTGAGCATACCTCCTTAGGAACTCATTCACTAGATGTATTAAAGATGGAGTGGATTTTGGGGAATGAACCCACCGCAAGAAATCCTGTCTATTGTGCTGAATGAAATCTTCTAGATAAAACGATTTATGTAACTCTTTTCTAAAATCAAGACAAATCTTGTCTATATGAATTGAGATGGATGCTAAAATTGACCATGATACTACTCGAGTGAAGAAATGAGTCAACATCTCTTTGGGTAATCCATTGATCTGAGCTTGGTCTTCAAATATGTCCACATACTCAGTCACATTTAACCTTGTAACCTTCTCTTTATCCCTTAAGATTGCTTGGACCACTCGAGCCCCTTGATTTTCTATCATTAAATCTTTAAATAATCCTTCCACCTCTCTTCTTTGGCTTGACCTAGTGTGTAGAATAATATCTAACATAATCAGCTCAACAATTTCTCTTAACTCGAAGTAGAATTTGGAGAAAAGGCTAGATGTGTCTTGAGCCAGGAGGTGAAAGTACATCTTTAAAGATCTCTCTTAGATCAACTACCTAGGCCAAATTCTATTTCTAGATATTTGAAGGCTTGAACCTCTTGATTTCTTTTTCTTTCTTCTTGATCTAACTTTAGGGGACTTCAATTACTTTATCTTTAGCTTTGATCTCTTCTTTCTTGACTTGATTTCACTTGTCTTTATAACTTGATCTTTTCTTTTTCCCTTTTGTTAAAAAAATTGTTTTTATGAATTTGTTTTTAATTTTTAGAATTTCAAGGATTTTTCTTTATTTTTATGACTTTTTTGTTCTTTTTAAAGAAGCTAAACTATAATCGTAGAAGGTTTTCTAACTAAAAAAATTGAAAAGAAGTGCTTAAGATGATTTGTTTAACCTAATGCAGAATATGAGCGATCAAAATCAAGTAGAAAAAAACACTCTTTCTTTTTCATGTGCCTGCAAATAATGGAGATATTGAAAAAAATTAAAAAGTGAATAGCTGGAACTCTAATCTAAAGCCAAGGTTATGGTTTCATGTAGTGAGAAATATTTTACATTTGCTTTTTGAAAAACCTAAATACAAGTATTCCTAAATGTGCATGAAAAAGTGCTTTCTGTGTTAGCTGAAGGTGTGGGTGGCGAGTCAAGGATCTCTATCCCTAGGGCAACTACCTTGCTTTTGTAAGAAAAAACAAAATGATGAATAATGATTGAGTGGTGGGCTAATGGTGTAACTCTAATGCCATGTAGAGGTTACCACAACACACATATAAGATCAAGGCTAGATAGAAAGAGAGATATCAATACTCATGGGAATAACACAAGATATTTGGTTATGGAAAGTGGAATCAACATGAATAGAAGATGAACTCAACTCAATTCAACTAAAACTCATAACTCAAATACAATGGAACTCAAACACTAAACAATATATAGATGGTTCTATCCACCCATGCACTCCCTATATGGATCTTAGATGGTGATCTAGATAGAAGCTAGGTGAAGGGCTATAGACCAACACAATGGGTACTAAGATGGACACCCGAATGGTTCCAAACACACAAACTGATGATCCTACATGGGAAGGGGACCATCCTTATAAGCTCCTCCAATGGTAGAAAGGTAGGATCAATAACCATTTGTTTGCAGCCCTTGATCTTGCTTAATCCACACTTAGGATCAAGTCTAGATCCAATGGACCATATTAAATAGACCCTTCCCCAAGTTAAGAAAGCTACTTTTGTTTCTAGCCCTTGATCTAGGTTGATCCTCACATCGGATCAATCCCAAATCCAATGGCTTAGAAGTAACCTTCCTAACTATCCATCTACGGTCTACACTAGACCTCATATGACCTCAAAGTCAGGAACCTACCAATGTCCAACACTTTTTTTTTCCTCATAACAGGGCCTTACAAAATAGAGTGTTATGGAACAATGGTGGTGCTACATAAGGGTGAGGCATTAAGTATATTTAACACCCCCCCTCAATGTCCACCCAATGGTGAACTACCTTCTTGGCCTGATGCAAAGTCTTCCATGAGGGTGGAGCATTGACCATGTCTAACCCCCCCCCCTCAATGTCCACGCAAATGATGAACTATCTCCTTGGCCCAATGCCAAGTCTTCGTATATGTATCTGAAGTAGATCCTTTGTAAGAACTTTGGTGAGGATGCCTACTGCATTGTTCTTCATGGGATAACATGCTATTTTCACCATCCTTCTCAATTGTACTTGCTTGCCAACTCTTGAATATCCTTCATGAGGTCGATTCCCAAGCCTTCTAAAAAATCTAACTACAAAATTGATATCTTGTATGGTACTCCACAAATAGATAAGATTACAAAGACCTTCTTGTAGCTCCCAATGTCTATCTGCTGGTACAATGATCTTAGGGCTTGTCTCATCACATAGAATGCCTTCTTCAATTTACATAATGTGCTCTTTGAATGTGGAGCCTCAAACCTTGGTGGTTGCAACATATGTACCTCCCCCTTGAGGTCAACATTCAAAAGTTCTAATTTGACATCTAACATAGAAACTTGCCGCTTCATCTGAGCTGCTAGCATCACTATGATGCAAATATTGGTCATTAGAGCACAAGAGTATTGAAAACTAAAACCCTTCATGAGTGAAAGTCCTTGTGATATCAATGTGTCTTGTATCATGTGCTTGACTTGCCAAGCCCACTTGGTGCTAGTGACCTCCCACACTTCATTCTTCATTAAGCTATGAAAATGGGCTTGCATAACCTCCTTCCATGCTGAATCTACAAGTGCTTCATCTTCAATTATTGGCTTCATTACTTGCTTCATAATAAAACCATCATGGCTATACTGACTATGTGAGTAGAAGCCCACTTGTGCTCCTCTATTCTCTATAATCTCCTTCTACCTTCTCTTTAATAGTTTTTGGCATAGGATTACTATGACCATAGAGCTTTTCCTTCACCCATTGCAGTGACAACCAATCTGTTTGGGTGATTTTAGGTTGGTAGACTCTCTTCTCACCATCTGATGATGATGCTTCCTTCTGTTCATAGGTAGGGATGACTCTTGGGCTAGGTACATAGCGAATTACTCCTTTGCTTGATGATAAAATGGAAGCTCTTTTCTTGTCCTCCACTGCATGTGGCTACTCCATAGACACAAGCTCCCTTTGATCTTCTTTGCCTCATGGTCATACAATATGAAAGCCCTTTGCTTTTCATTATGACCTAGGAAGATGCATCTCTTGCTTTTTGGTTCCAACTTGTTCTTTCTTTGACCTGGGACAAGAGCATAACACACACTCTCAAAAATTCTAAAGTATAAGATGGATGGATCCTTACCAATGTAGACTTCATGATGAATCTTTCTATTTTGTTAAGGAAAGCTCATGCCTTCCCTCATACACATTGCTATCTCAACAATGGTGTGACTCTTGCATTCCATAATGCCATCATGTTGTGATGTGTGAGGTGTCACTGATACCCAACAAAAATACATTTCACTACTTTATCATCCAATTTTTTTGCATCGTTGTTCAAGCATATGCCAAAGAACAAAAAACATGTAGATGAGCAACAAATGACTTGCAACCATGCCAAGCCTCATATGGAATGATATATTGCAGTGCTTTAGTGGGATAGCTCTTAAGTACATACGTTACACACATAACGACCTCAAGCAAGAAACCATGTGGTAAAGCCTGACTCTTGACCATGCACCTTGCCATCTCCATGAGTGACCTATTCTTCCTTTTAGTAACTCCATTCTATTGAAGTGTATACTACACTGTACACTGATGTTTTATCCCATGTTCAACCAGAAATGCATTAAAATATGAAGACATATATTCCCCCCTCGATCAAAATGGAGGGTGCCTATTTTACATGATGATAGACTTTCAACCAAAACCAAAAACTGTTTGAAGCACATAAACACTTTGGAATTTGCTTTCAGTGGATATACCCATGCACGCCTAGAAAAATCATCATTGAAAGTCACAAAGTAAAGATAGTTTCCAAAAGAGGGTGTTTGCATAGGACCACAGACATAATATTAACAAGCTACAATTTTTGAGTAGCTCAATCTGAACCATCTTTTGGAAAGGAAGAACACTACATTTTACCCAAATTACAGCCTTCACACACATGTTTATCGGGTGCCTCAAGTTTTGACAAAGAGGACATCATTTTAGATTTTTGCAGGCATAGCAAACTAGCAAAATTCAGATGAACAAAGTGTGCATGCCAAAGCTTTGCATCTGACATAGCCTGAGAATCATGTAGTGCACATGTTGAATCATTCACAGATTTTTCATAGTGTATGAGCTTATACATCCCACAACATAAAATGCCAGAAGCAATAATCAGGTCGCCATTTGACATATCATGAACTTTACATATGCCATCAACAAATTTCATAATCAAGCCAATCTTGGCTAAAGTTGAAATTGATAACAGATTCTTTTTGATCCCTAGCACAAATAAAGCATATGACAATGTAAAAGAAATATCATCAATAGTAGTTAGAATGATCTTACCAACTCCCATGACAAGATAAGAGGAGTTTTTGGTGCATGTGATAGTATTCCCTGTAGGAGCAGGTTCGAGTGAAGTGAAGAAACTACATATAGAGGTTATATGTTTGGTTGCCCCATTATCAAAGTACCAAACATGTGAGTCTACTACAAACATGCACTGTTAAGGAGAAGATGGGTCAAGACTGCAACAATAGTAAACACCCACTCTTCATTCTACACTAGATTAGCAAACTCTGTTTTTGGTGTAGAGGTATGTGCAACAACCATTCCAGCCTCTTTTTTCTTTGCCTCTTTTGCAACCAGTTTTGGAAAATTCTTTATGACATGATCATTTGATTTACAGTACTTGCAAAACTATTTCTACTTTTTTGTTTTCTTGTCGTTTTTGTCATCCTTCTTTGATTGTGTAGAATTAACAGATTTTTGCTTATTAGTAGAAGAGCTCCATTTACATTTGCCCTTCTGACTAGCGAGGAAAGCTTGATTTATAACATGCATAATGGACCTTTTCTACATAGGTTGATCTTCCTGCAACAGAACAGAGACTAAATCCTCAAATGTTAAGGCATTTGGATTGCCTTTCATCATCAAACGAAGAATAGAAGCAAAACTCTAATATAAATTGGGAAGACCATTCAGAACAATCTGCACAAGTGAACTATCAAGCAAGACTTCATCAATAGAAATTAACTATTCCTTCAAATCTTTGATCTTTGTTATAAAACTATCCATTGAATCACCTTCATTCATGTGCTCACTCTCTAACTGTTTTCGGACGTAAGAAATAGGAGCCTCATTCCTTGCCTGGTATAAAGTGCTAAGTATATCCCAATCATCCTTAGCTGTCCTACAAGAGTGAATGTGAGAAATAATGATATGTTTGATAGACAAGGCTATCAATGCATGTGCCTAAGCATCTCTGCCATCCGAATGAATTTTCTGTATAGTAGGTGCAATAGGAACCGCAACACAAACATGAACATGAAGAATATGACCATCTTTGATGCATTCTACATCAGCTTCAGTAACTGCAGTTGCAGGTGTAATAGGACGTTTTTCAACACCCTACACTATTCCACACTCTTTTTGCAACCAATACATGACACATCATATAAGCCCATAATGGATAATTGGTACCATCCAACTTATCCTCAACAACTAACATACAAAATACATCACTACTTTCAGCCGATGCGACTAACTAAAATACCATGATGCAGAAAAATGACTATATCTGAAAAAGTTGAATAGGACTACCCTGACGAGTTCTACTAAACTTGTAGTAGGCTTCAAGATGCTTATACTGGCAAACAAAAACCTATATATATCTTTGGCATCTCTCTCTCTCTATGCCACTGTCTAGAATTGACTCTCTCTCTCATTTCCTATGACACAGACACAAAGTGCTCAATTCTCTTTCTCTCTCTATCTATCTCTCTCTTCACTTGCATCGGTCTCTTTCTATTTCGAACATCATTCTCTCTCTCTCTCTCTCTCTCTTTATATCTCTCTCTCTCTCTCTCTCCCCACCTACATCGATCTCTATGCTCCATCGATCTTGTCTCTCTCTCTCTCTCTCTCTCTCTATTTTTGCCCTTTCTTCATGATTTCATCTCTTTCGATCCCTCTCTCTCTCATTTCTCTTTTCTCGTCTTTCTCAATCTGCTTGATTTCTGCATAGTAGCATAGTCCTCTCTCTCTCTCTCTTTGGCTTCTACTGTGCATCAGATCTTTGCCTGTATCATGTAAACTTTCTCTCTCTCTCTCTCTCTCTCTCCCCCACCTATGTGGATCTCTTTGTGAAACTTTCTCCTCTCTCTCTCTCTCTACCTCTCTCTCTCTCTCATCGAGGACTGCCTTTGAAGTCTACTATGCCTTTGTAACTCCGTCTCTCTCTCTTTGCTTTCTTAGATAAACAAACTTCTCTCTCAACATGGGCAACATTCGAGCATTTCAAAATCCCTCTCTCTACTTTTCATACAGATTGAGGTTACACAAAGTTGAGAAAGGTCACATGGAGTAGAGAGAGGTCACACAGACTATTCGCCCAACCATTCTACTATTGAAAATCCATGAGAATGGACAAAGTCCCTGGAAAAGAGAGATACGATATTGATTAATCTTTCTCTCTCTTTCTCATTTGTATATAGGAGAACCATTAACAGAGATAAAACAAAAAAAACAATTACACTAAAGAAAAGTGGAGATGGAGGGAGGGAAGAGGGATGGATTCCTCTCTCTTTCTCTCCCTTTCTCACAAAATTTATCTCAACTATCTCAGAATATACATAGAGGCAAGAGAAAGAAGAAATGAATTACCTGAGAAAATCGATGGGAAAGACCCAATGAAGTCTAGGCATGCTTTTATAGCTTTTCCCTAAGTTTGCTTTCTAGAAAATTTAGAATCTCCTTTTCTCTTTTATTTCTCCTTTTATCTTTGTTTTTCTCTTTTTATTTATATTTTTTAATTTTTTAATATTTATTTTTCTTCTTTATATTTCTTTTTTTAAAAATTTTATTTTAGATTTAAGTTTTAAATCCTTTTCATACCTATGTTTAAAGGTTTTGTTTTAAAAAGGCTTTAGGGATCCAAATCAAGGCATTTCAACAGATATTTTTAGGGTTTCTTGATGGATATCTGGAAGTCCACGCACATATGGAGAAGCATAGGAACTATTGCTAGTAGTTATTTACAACTTTACTTCTTTGTAAAAGTCAAATTGACTTGGAATCTTTGTAAACACCCACCAAAAGGATTCGTGGAAAAGGTTAGCTCTTTGAATGAAGGAATATCTCCTAGGATATAGGAGCTTGATCATAGGGAGCCAAAAGTTTGAATTTGAATTCAAATTTTACTCACTCTCTGTAAAAGTGGTCATGAAAAAGTCGCGGTTAGAACTCATCACTTCTGAGCTTCTCATTACTGATTCTGAGTGTGTGTGAGGCCTACACTCTAGCCCACACCTATCTACACCATTAGGCAATGACATTCATGCCTATGGCATTGTATACAAGTGTTCATTAATAGATACTTCCTCATTGTTCATTTCTGAGTTCTCTGTTATACTACTTGAAAGTCTGTCCACTTGTAGAGTGCATATCTCATTCATTTCCTTACCAAATTCAATGATCTAAAGCTTGTTGGATTCAGATTGAAGTTATCTACATGATATCGAAATTTGAGGAGATTCTATTCAGCGGTTTCAGAGTAATACGCATCGAGGTGATCACTGGTCAATGATTGCTACAGTCCCAAAAAATTGGGGGTATAGCTTTACTTGCTAAATTGATTTCTCTTAGCATAGTTTATCTTTTTACATCATTCCAATTGGAATAGCTGGCTTGCTAAGCTAATTAGATACCCCTAAAAGGAATTTATCCAATTCCTATTGTGCTGGTCATACTGAGCAAAAGATCCAGCAGGTATCAAGACATAAATAGAAAGTTTTCTTGACAATTTGAGTTTCAAAGTTATCTGTTTTGATTCAATCATTACACACATCAATTCCAAAGTACATAGACCATTTTATGGTGTCATTGGAAAGCTAAGGAGGTCTACTTATCAAGTCTTAAGCATCACGGGGCTGGTACAAAGCAGGTTTTGCAGTACCTACTCAATCTCTTGGAGTGTCCATCCATCTTTCCCAACAGTGGTATCAGAGCAAACTAAGGTAAAATGGGAGATGGTTTTCCTTCATTTATTGATAAATTGGACAGAAACAACTATCAGGCATGGTCTCTGAGGATGAAGACCTACTTACAAGGAAGGAGTCTCTATGGATACATCCCAGGAGATGAGGAATTGCCCTCATTCAAAACAAGGGGATTACCAACAAAGGAAGAACATGAAAAGCTCAACACATGGTGTGCTAAGGATGCATTGGCAAGGTCTAATTTACTCAACTCCATCTCTGATTCTCTTTTGCCACACATTAGAAATTGTAAGACATCCCAAGAGACTTGGGAAACCTTGTCATCATATTTTTCTTCCAACACAAGGGCTAGAAAAAATCAGTTGTGGATTGAATTCACCACATTAAGGAAGCAACCTAAGCAAGTTGTTTCAGAGTTTGTGACCAAGATTAAAGATGTAGCAGATCAGTTAGCAAGCATAAGAGAAGAGATTGAAGAAGAGCAGATTGTAAGGCAAGTGATCAATGGGATTAAGGCTGATGACAAATGGGAAAGCTTCACCACTGCCATGGACCTTTACATGGACATGCAAATTACAGATCTTACAACCCTCATGGGAAAATTGTTCACTCATGAAGCAAAGCTCAACAAGAATGGAGACACATCCAAAGGTAATAACTCTTCTGCCCTATATACAGATAAAAAGTCTAAAGACAAAGGCAAGAGAAAGAAGGTGGAAGATGAAGGCTCTACCTCCCAAGCCAACTATGCAGGGAGAGGTAGACCATCAAGAGGAAGGGGCAAAGGAGGTAAGAAAGGTAGGGGGAGACCCTATAACTCCTCACCATGCAACATTTGTGGTTTGTCAAATCATACTACAGATGAGTGTTTCAGGAATTACAAAAATCAGAGAGGAAAAGGATACCAAAGAGGTGGATACTCACAATCAAGAGGTAGATTCAACCATCACCAAGGCTACAACAACAACTACAACAACAATTACAACAATAATTACAATGGAAACTACCAAGGAGGATTCAAATCCAGAAAGGACTACAAAAACTATACAGAAGAGCAGGATGATTCTCTTCTAATCATGAACATGACTTCAAAATCAGGTACAAATGATGACCACCTATTCTACATTGATTCAGGATTCTCAAATCATGTGGCTGGCAATGTAGCACCACTCTCTGATCTTGAGGAACCAAAAGGTAAGCATCAAGTCCAAACAGGTGATGACACCAAGCACTCAGTAGTTAAAGTTGGAAATGTTAAGACTTGTGATGGAAATCAGAACTTGTTGAGCAGGGTACTCTATGTACCAACAATTACCAAAAATTTAATGAGTGTTGGACAGATTGTGGAAAAAGGTTTGCAGGCTAGATTCAACCAATATGGAGCATTTGTTGAGGATCCAAGGCATGGGTTCAAGAGGATTGCTAAAGGAGAAAAATCAGGTAGACTTTTCACTTTTGAGTGAGAAGACACAAAGAATATTGCACTATACAGTTATAAAGATCAAACACTTTCAGAGCTTGAGATTTGGCACAAAAGATTAGGGCATATAGGAGAAAGAACCTTGAAGAAAATATGCAGGGACCAATGTGTGCTTGGAATACCTAATATATCCAAGCAACATATGATTTATAAGTGTGGTGCTTGTCAATTTGGGAAGTCTCACATGTTACCCTTCTCAAGGAAAGGTTACATGCATGAAGATTACCTAGAGCTTATCCATACAGATGTATGGGGACCAAGCAAAGACCCCTCAGTATCAGGATCAAGGTACTATGTATCTTTTATTGATGATTATAGCAGATGGAGTGTATTGTACTTCATGAAGCACAAGGATGAGGTGTTCAATTGCTTTAAAAAATATCTTGCACTTGTTGAAAATCAGACAGGAAATAATTTGAAGAGGCTAAGGTCAGATGGAGGAGGTGAGTACTTCTCCAATGAGTTTGAAAACTTCTTGCAGGATAGAGGCATCGAAAGAGAAATCACCACAAGGTATACTTGTGAACAGAATGGGGTACCTGAGAGAAGAAATATGTTGATTGTTGAGACAGCTAGGTCTATGTTGAATGAAAAAAAGTTACCTAATTACCTATGGGCACAGAGTGTTTCTATTGCCACTTATCTCATAAATAGGTTACCATCTAAATCCCTTGATGGGATGACACCCTATGAAGCATGGCATGGCAAAAGACCCTCACTAGACCATTGCAGGATATTTGGATGTGTAGCATATGTACACATTCCTTCTCAGATATGAGGTAAGCTAGACCCAAAGGCTGAAAAGTGCATCTTTATTGGATATGATCTAAATAAAAAAGGTTACAGGTTTTATAACCTTACCAATAAGGGATTCATGGTGAGTAGAGATGTTGTCTTTGATGAAAATGATTTCTGGCATGAGAATGAATGCAGGAAGGTTAAATTACCCTATGATTTGGAAGAGGAGTTTCCAAGTCTTGCAAAAGAAGAACCTACTCAGAATGAAGACTCAAGTTCAGATGATGAAGATTCTATCAACCTTGAAGAGTTCAAGGCATGGAAGTCCAAGGGCAAAATGAAGATGAAGAAGCTTGAAGACATATCTGAATCTTCAACTCAGTCAATCAGAAGATCACAAAGAGAAAGCAAAAAACCTATCAGATATGGGTATGATACATCTCTTGTTACTAAACACTCAGTCTATCTTGCCAAAGATTTGTCAATTGAAGAACCAGGATCATATGAAGAAGCCATAACCAAGACAGAATGGAAAGAAGCTATGGATGAGGAGATTGAAGCACTCAAGGAAAGTGATACATGGGAGTTAGTACGAAAGAAGGACTCCATGAAGGTAATAGGATCCAGATGGATCTATAAACTTAAAAGAAATTCTGATGGCACAGTTAATAGGTACAAAGCCAGATTGGTAGCCAAGGGTTTTGCACAAACGCAAGGCATTGATTATGAAGAGAAATTCTCACCTGTGGCCAAGATGCCAACCATCAGAGTGTTGGTAAGTGTGGCTGCATCAAAAAATTGGAATATATACCAATTGGATGTCAAGAATGCTTTCTTGAATGGATGGATTTGAGAGGAGGTATATATGTCACAACCTCCTGGCTATGAGGACCCTAAGAAGGTAACATATGTTTGCAAATTAAAAAAGGCTCTATATGGATTGAAGCAGGCACCTAGGGCATGGAATCACAGATTAACCACCTACCTTCAAGACCAAGGGTTTGTCACGAGCAAGGCAGATACTTCTCTATTCATCAAGAGAAGTAATTTAGAGGTAATATACCTTTGTGTTTATGTTGATGACAACATACTTACAGGAAATGATGTTAATGGAATCAGACAAATCAAGAGCCAGATGATGAAAGAGTTCAAGATCAATGATCTTGGTCTATTGAAGTATTTTCTTGGGCTTGAATTAGTCTATACTAACTCAGGAATATACATTACTCAGAAAAAATATATACAAGATATGTTGAAGAAGTTTCACTTGCAAGATGCCAAAGTAGCAAGTACTCCAATGGAGGTAAACTTAAAATTAAGTGCCCATGAAGGTGATGAAGTTAATGACATTATAGATTATCAAAGTATGGTGGGTAGCTTGAACTATGCTACCTTAACAAGGATAGATATTGCATATGGAGTTAGTGTGCTAAGTCAATTTATGCACAAGCCAAGGATACCTCACTTAGAGGCTGCCAAGAGAATCTTGAAGTATCTCAAGGGTACACAACATCATGGTTTGTATTTTCCTTACACTTTAGACATTGATATCAAGATCTATTCAGATGCACATTGGGCAGGATGCAAGGATGATAGGAGGAGCACTTCTGGATACATTTCTTTTGCAGGTGATAAACCAATTTCATGGTCTTCAAAGAAGCAACCTACTGTTGCTTTGTCTTCTACAGAGGCAGAGTATAGAGGACTTGCTAATGCCACACAAGAAGCCATTTGGATTAAGCTTTTGTATATAGAATTGGGTTTATATACTAGGTCACTAATAATCTTTGGAGATAATACAAGCTCACTTCACCTTGCAGCTAATCCTATCCATCATGCTAGGACCAAACATATAGAGGTCCATTACCATTATGTGAGAGAGAAGTTGTTAAGCAAGGACATTCAACTAACCTATGTATCAACCAACATGCAATGTGCAGATTTGTTGACTAAAGCTTTGGATGGAACCAAACTTTGCAGGTTCAAAGCAATGATTGGATTTGCAGGATATACATGAAGAATGAAGGATGAAGACCAAGCCAAAATGTTTGGCTTGAGAGGGAGCTGTTGGTGTAATTCACAAGCCTACACATTTGGCTTGATGGATATCTAGAAGTCCATGCACATATGGAGAAGCATAGGAACTATTGCTAGTAGTTATTTACAACTTTACTTCTTTGTAAAAGTCAAATTGACTTGGAATCTTTGTAAACACCTACCAAAAGGATTCGTGGAAAAGGTTAGTTCTTTGATTGAAGGAATATCTCCTAGGATATAGGAGCTTGATCATAGGGAGCCAAAAGTTTGAATTTGAATTCAAATTTTACTCACTCTCTATAAAAGTTTCATGAAAAAGTCACGGTTAGAACTCATCACTTTCAAGCTTCCCATTACTGATTCTGAGTGCGTGTGAGGCCTACACTCTAGCCCACACCTATCTACACCATTAGGCAATGACATTCATGCCTATGGCATTGTATACAAGTGTTCATTAATACATACTTCCTCATTGTTCATTTCTGAGTTCTCTGTTATACTACTTGAAAGTCTGTCAACTTGTGGAGTGCATATCTCAGTCATTTCTTCACCAAATTCGATGATCTAAAGCTTGTTGCATTCAGCTTGAAGTTATCTACATGCTATCAATATTTGAGGAGATTCTATTCAGCCATTTCAGAGAAATACACATCGAGGGGATCACTGGTCAATGACTGGTACAGTCCTAAAAAATTGGGGGTATAGCTTTACTTGCTAAATTGATTTATCTTAGCATAGTTGATCTTTTTACATCATTACACTTGGAATAGTTAGCTTGCTAAGCGAATTAGATACCCCTAAAAGGATTTTTTTCCAATTCGTACTGTGCTAGTCATATTGAGCAAAAGATCCAGCAGGTGTCAAGACATAAATAGAAAGTTTTCTTGAGAATTTGAGTTTCAAAGTTATCTGTTTGATTCATTCATTACACACATCACTTCCAAAGTACATAGGCCATTTTATGGTGTCATTGGAAAGATAAGGAGGTCTACTTATAAAGTCTGAAGCATCAAGGGGCTGGTACAAAGCAGGTTTTGCAGTACCTACTCAATCTCTTGGAGTGTTCATCCATCTTTCCCAACATAGATGGGTCAAATCCTTGGGTTTCCAAAGGTTAAAATCACGTTTCCAAGGGTTGAAATCAGTGAAAGATTTGTTTTGATCTATGTTTAGTGATCTCCATGTGCATGGATATGTATTCATGTCATGAACTAAAAAGAAAAATAATGATGATGTGTAATTATAAGGATTAACATGTCTTGTCATTTTAGTTTCAAAGATAATTTTCGGACATAATTAGAGAGGGAGCAGCCTCAAATAGATCTAGATGTTACTCTAAAATGGAGTGTTAAAATTGATTCCAATTTGGCGAGAAAGTATCTTAGAGATATGCCTTGATGCTATCCAAGCTCTAGGTATTTTTGATACTATTACAAAGGTCAAAACTATTACTATATGAAGAATGTCTACCCCTCATGATTTTATGTTGTAATGCACTTTTTGTAAGATCCCATAATGAAGAGAATCCAATCATGCATGGCCCAATTGATGGGAATCCCAACTTTGATGTTGGATGAAGCTCAAGTTGGACCGAGGCGATTGTGGGATCTGAGGCAATGGTGAGCAGCCTCGACTAGGGAATCCCAAAAGGCTAGCTGTCAACATGGTGAGGGGGCCCAAGGGGGCCATCCATCAAACTTGGGAGGGGGGGTCTATGAGCAACAACCCCAACAAGATAATAAAGGGAATTTACCATGGAATATTTCCCATCAAAGGCAAAAAATCATTTAGATTTGTTAGGTCAGTTAAACCCACCTAAGATGTATATGTGGATTATGCTGACAGTGGTTGTCCACGTTCTAGCACCCATACATAGCCTATTGAAATGACAAAGCAATATTTCTACTCTATTCACATGCATACATCTCTCAAGCTATGGACAAAGGAACAAAATATAAGAAAACATGATGAATGAATTGAAATGGAAATAATTTAATGCAATGCTCTATGAGCATAGACTCGATGAGGAGTGTGTGCACTTTGCCCAAGAGCTTGAGCGAATGTCACATTGGAAGTGAAGTGAGGCCCCTCACGTATGGAATAGAGGGAAAATATTCTTGCACGTATGATATATGTGATATCATGAGAAGGAAACTAGCTTTGGACATCTCAAGACTACGCATCCATGTGATGGCCCCTTTTGTTTTAATGTGGGGATCTAGTGACATATGGCATCAATTATTTCATTAGGTGGGATGTCTAGACAAAGGGTTTACATCATGGGGTAGGTAGTGATTTGGATCCATTTGCCATCTCATTTGTTGTAGATTTTATATTTCCCTCCTTTCTTGAGAATGAATTGAGCTATGCCTTTGATGTGGTGTTTGAGATGCATTGTTGGGATCCTTGTGTGTCTTTTGCTTTTGTAGAAGCCATTGTATCTTGTATCTGCTTAGCCCTTTTTTATTGATGTAAGCATTCGAACTTCTCCTTGTTCTTTGATTTCAAACCATAACTTCAAGGATTATGTATAGAGCTCATAGTGGAGGTCTTGCCACTCCTTTCGGGTGCAAGTTTCTAATACCCTTACAAAAGAATAGTATACCAGTAACAATGAGAAAATCCTTATGAAAATGATTCATACATATTTCAATTCTTGCATATTTAGATATTCACAAGTCATTGCTCTAAACCAGCCCACTTCACTTTTGTTTTCGTTGAGTATAGATGATATGTACTTCATAAACTTGAAGATGAAAATTACACTCATTTATCCTTTAACGTGAGGATGTTTATGAGTGGAAGTTCAATAAGATCTCTCTTTTGCTACCCTATTACATTACTATAAAATATCAGATTCTCGTATGACAGTAGATGCCTTACCAACAGAATATGTGGACAATATTTTGCGTATACTCTTCATACAAACAATATCCAACGAGACTCTTCAATAAGTAATGACTTCACATGATGCTTAATATAGCGAATAGTCTGCGCTATGCCTCATTTTAGTTTATCATGATGATTCTCTAGAAGTGTGCATCTTCAACCAATGTCCACCTATCTGAAGATAACATCTCCATTGGCGTCCATGATCTTCCAAATCTCAACGGAGAGGCTCAAAGCCTCCACGAGATGAAACTCTAGTCTCTTGAATTTGGGAATTCCTCCGCTTCTAGTAGTGATGCATTTCCAGCAACCATGCACTTCCATACCTCCCCTCTAGGAAGCAAATGAGTTGCATAAAAAAATCATGACATATCTAAGTCTCTCTCTCTCTCTCTCTTGTTGTCTCTAATACATAGTAGTACAACCTTCCCAACCTGTCTTCTAGAAAAGCACTGTCACTCGGGGATCTCATATGAAACGTTCCCAAATACGATGAAGACACAACTTGTCTTCTAGAAAAGCATTGTCACTCGCGAGTCTCATATGAAGTGCTACGTTTTTGACAATTCTGAAGCTCATTCTATCGCAAAGATGGAGGATCTTTGCGATTATTTTCTCTACTCATTCTGCCCTTTCTCTAAGAATAGAGGCATCACAATGATGAACTCCAGTAGGAAATTATCCGGCTCTCTTGCTTAGTGCATTCTAGAAAATGTTTTCTCTTTGTATGGCAACATTCATCTTAAAATCTGTGTGAAATGGTGCAAGAGCCCATTTGCTCTCTTACAAAAGATGCTACGCACTTTGGTTGCTACAGAGCCTTTCCTCTCAATCACATCTACTCTGTATTGCCTTTTGCTATAGCAAAGAACCCTTAGACCCTCTCAAGTGGTCAAGGCAATGAAGAACAATTTTGATGGGTCCAGAGATCCTTACGATCATGTGGCTGATTTCAAACAAGTTTTAAGAGCTGAGCAGGTTGAGGACTTGCTCACACAGTTTGAGGTATTTTGTTTGACTCTCAAGGGTACTGCCTTAGCTTGGTTTCAACCTCCAAACAATCACGATTACCAGAATATAGGTCAACTGCTAGAAGAATTTATTGTAGAATTTTCCAAGAGTGGTATCAGACATAACACATCATTCTTGATCCACAACTTCAAGCAGAGACCCCAAGAAACAGTGCGACTTGCAAGAAGATGGTTTAGACAGTACTTGGAAAGATGCCTTCTTCTAGAGTTGCCCACATCGGCTAAACAAGTGGCCTTGTTTTTATATGGCTTACTGAGCACCAAGTTAAGATCATATGTGTACTTGAAAGAGCCTAGATCCATAGACGAGTGTGTGCATATGTGCATTGTGAGGAGTTAGAATGTCCAAAATCTATAAGGATTCTGACAGTTCTACTAGTCACACCTCTAGAACCCCCACTCAGATAGATGAGATAGCTGAAGAGCTTGCCAAGAAGTTAGGAGTCCAAAATAGACAAGCACCAAGGGTCACCTCATTGAAGTGATGTCACAACTATGGAGGAGACCACATGGGTAATGTGTACCCGATGATGGCTCAACCCCAAGGAAACTTGAATGCTCCATACTGCACAATTGAGAGAAAATACACAAACCACACGGCTCAAGATTGTCCTTATAATAGATAGGCTATTAGACAAACTTATCAGCAACCTTACCATCATGGCACGTATAAAAACTCCATATTATAGGCCACAACAACAATATCAACCTGACCAACACTACAACATATGAGGGGCATACTGACGCTGCATATACCGACGGTCACAGTCGGCGTCGGTATATGCCTCAAAAAATGTGACTAAGAGATACCGACGGTCAAGTGACCGTCGGTATTGTTGAGAGTGATGGTTGGATGCACTCAGGAAATCAGTTGGTGCTGCAAAACTTGCTTCACACCTGCCCTCTTTTCTCTTCAGATATGCTTAGTACACTTGCTTAGCTTCCAAATGACACAAAGAAACCATATATGTACTTTGAAAATGGTTTGTGTAATGATCAAACCAAAAACAGATAACTTGGTACTTCAAGAATCAAGAAAAACTTTCTATTCCTGTAGTGATACCTGCTCAGACTTTTGCTCAGTGTGACCAGCACACTTGAAATTGGAACAATTCCTTTTGGGAGTATTAAAGTACCTTAGTAAGATACCAATCACAAGTGGAATCACTTCAATTGATAAACTATGCAGTGAGAAATAAGTTTAGCAAAATTATAATCACCCCCGACTTTTTAGGAACTCTGCAGACACAGACCAGTGTGCACTTTGAAGCGGATTTCTCCCAAATGGCTGAATGAAATCCTCTGACATTTTGTATGCTTGTAGAAGACTTTAAGCTGGTTCCAATGAGCTATAGATCTCTTGATTTGGTTCAGTAGATCTTGAGTTATGCTCCTTTGAAGTTGACAGACTTGGAGAAGTTAACACAGAGAACCAGAAATGATGAATGTGTATATATCTATTGATTGATAAGATTGTACAAGCTCAATAGCATGACAAGCATAGCTAATTGAGGTGTGGTGGTGTAGGCTATGGAGTAGCACTAACACACACTCAGTTACAATGAAGATATGCCTCGGGGAGTGAGCTGAAGTGAGTGAACTAACCGCGACTTTTCAAATGGAGTTTTTATAGGAATTGATTGTGATTTGAATTTCAAATTCAAACTTAGGCTCCCTTGAATCTCTCTTCTAAAAGTAGGGAGATATTCTCTCCACTTAACTATTCTCTTTTCCACGACTAATGAGGTAGGTGAATGACTTCAAGTGATTACAAATAAATGTCAAGTCACATAGACTTTTACAAGGGGTAAAAGATAATAACTCATAAGTATGAGTTCCTATGCCTTATCCTTCATGAAGAGATATCTTTCAAAGGTTCCAAACCCATCTTCAAAGTTCCAATGTTTCAAGCCAATGTGTTAAGGCTTGATATGCACCAACAGCTCCCCCTCAAGCCAAACACTTTGGCTTAAGTCTTCTCTTTCATTCTTCAATAACTTCCTGCAATCCAATCATAGATTTGAATCTGCATAACTTGTTTCCATCCAATGCCTTTGTAAGTAAATCTGCACATTGCATATTAGTAGACACATATGTCAATTGAATCTCTTTGCTAAGTAACTTCTCTCTCACATAGTGGTAATGAACCTCTATGTGTTTGGTTCTGGCATGATAAATTGGATTTGCTGCAAGGTGAAGAGAGCTAGTATTGTCTCCAAAGATAATAGGTGGTCTTGTATGTAGACCTAACTCTGTATAAAGAAGCTTCAACCAGATAGCTTCTTGAGTTGCATTGGCAAGCCCTCTATACTCTGCTTCAGTGGATGACAATGCCACTGTAGGTTGCTTCTTGGCTGACCAAGAAATAGGCTTATCTCCTGCAAAACAAATGTAACCTGAGGTGCTCCTCCTATCATCCTTGCATCCTGCCCAATTTGCATTTGAGTAGACTTTTATGTCAATATCTGATGTATAAGGAAAATACAAACCATGACTTTGTGTTCCCTTCATATACTTCAAGATCTTCTTGGCTGCCTCTAGGTGAGGTACCCTTGGTTTGTGCATGAATTGACTAAGCACACTTACTCCATATGCTATGTCAATTCTTGTCAAGGTAGCATAGTTCAAACTACCTACCATACTTTGGTATCCTGTAATGTCTTTGATTTCTTCTCCTTCATGAGCACTTAGCTTTTGGTTAACCTCCATTGGAGTAGTAGATACCTTAGCATCCTGCAAACCAAACTTCTTGACCATATCCTGTACATACTTCTTTTGAGTGATGTAGATACCTGAATTTGTATAGACCAATTCAAGACCTAAAAAATACTTTAATAGTCCAAGATCACTGATCTTGAATTCTTTCATCATCTGTCCTTTGATGTGTCCAATCCCATTGACATCATTACCTGTAATGATGATGTCATCAACATAAACACATAAGTAGATTACCTCTGTACTACTTCTCTTTATGAATAGAGAAGTGTCTGCTTTGCTCATCACAAATCCTTGGTCTAGGAGGTAGGTGGTCAATCTGTAATTCCATGCTCTAGGTGCCTGCTTCAAACCATACAGAGCCTTCTTCAATTTACAAACATAATGTACCTTTTTTGGATCTTCATAGCCAGGTGGTTGTGACATGTAGACTTCTTTAGATATCCATCCATTCAAGAATGCATTCTTCACATCCAATTGGTACATGTTCCAATTCTTGGATGCAGCTACACTCACCAATACTCTGATAGTTGGCATCTTGGCCACAGGAGAAAATGTCTCCTCATAATCAATGCCTTGGGTTTGTGCAAAACCCTTGGCTACCAACCTAGCTTTGTACCTGTTTATTGTTCCATCTGAATTCTTCTTTAGTTTGTAGATCCATCTGGATCCTATCACCTTCATAGAGTCCTTCTTGGGTACCAAGTCCCAAGTGTCACTTTCCTTGAGAGCTTCTATCTCTTCATCCATGGCTTCTCTCCATTCTGGTTTAGTAATTGCTTCTTCATAGGTACCTGGTTCTTCATTCAACAAGTCTTTTGCAAGATATACAGAATGTTTAGTTACAAGTGATGTGTCATACCCAAATCTGATAGGCTTCTTCTTTTCTCTTTGAGATCTCCTCATTGCTTGAGTAGAAGTTTCTGGCTTATCCTCTAATTGCTTTATCTTCATCTTTCCTTTGGACTTCCAAGCCTTGAACTCTTCAAGGTTTATTGTATCATCATCTGAGCTTGAATCTTCTTGCTGAGTTGGCTCTTCCTTGGTAAGCTTTGGAAAATCTTCTTCCATGTCATAGGGTAGACTCACTTTCCTGCATTCATTCTCATACCAAGAGTCATTTTCATCAAATATGACATCTCTGCTTACCTTGAAGCCTTTGTTTGTTGGGTTGTAGAATCTGTATCCTTTTTGGTTCAAATCATACCCAATGAAGATACATTTTTCAGCCTTAGGGTCTAGCTTTCCCCTTACCTGTGAGGGAATATGCACATATGCTACACAACCAAAAATTTTGCAATGATCCAGAGAGGGTCTCTTACCATGCCATGCTTCATATGGTGTCATGCCATCAAGTGATTTGGATGGCAACCTATTGATGAGATAAGTGGCAGTGGATACACTCTCTGCCCATAGGTAATTTGGCAACTTTTTCTCATTAAGCATAGACCTAGCTGTTTCTACTATAAGTCTATTCCTTCTTTCTGCTACCCCATTTTGTTCAGGTGAGTACCTTGTAGTGATCTCCCTTTTGATGCCTCTTTCCTGCAAGAAATCTTCAAACTCATTGGAGAAGTACTCTCCTCCATCATCTGACCTTAGCCTCTTCAAGCTTCTACCTGTTTGATTTTCAACAAGTGCAAGATACCTCTTGAAACAATTAAACACTTCATCTTTGTGCTTCATAAAGTATAAAATGGTCCATCTGCTATAGTCATCAATGAAGGACACATAATACCTTGAACCAGAAATGGAAGGGTCCTTGCTAGGTCCCCAAACATCTGAGTGTACCAAGTCTAGGTAGTCTTTATGCATGAAACCTTTCCTTGAATTGGGTAATCTGTGAGACTTACCAAATTGACATGATCCACATTTGTAAATCATGTGTTGCTTGGATACATTAGGTATCCCAAGCACACATTGATCCCTGCACATTTGCTTTAGAGTTCTTTCTCCTATGTGCCCTAATCTTTTGTGCCATATCTCTAACTCTGAAAGTGTTTGATCCTTATAATTATACAAAGCAATATTCTTGGTGTCTTCTAGCTCAAATGTAAACAATCTACCTGATTTCTCCCCTTTGGCTATCTTTCTGAATCCATGTTTTGGATCCTCCACATATGCTCCATGTTGTGTGAATCTGACCTGCAAACCTTTCTCCACAATCTGACCAACACTCATTAAATTCTTAGTTATTGTTGGTACATAGAGTACCCTGCTCAATAGGTTCTGATTACCATCACATGTCTTCACATTTCCAATTTTGATAACAGAGTGTTTAGTGTCATCACCTGTTTGTACCTGATGTTTGCCCTTGGGCTCTTCCAAATCAGAAAGTAGTGCCACATTGCCAGCTACATGGTTAGAACATCCTGAGTCAATGTAAAATAAATGATCATCATTTGTACCTATCTTGGAGGTCATATTCATGATCAATAGGGAGTCATCTTGCTCCTCTGTGTAATTGTTGTAGTCTCTTCTATTTCTGAATCCACCTTGGTAGTTTCCATTGTGGTTGTTGTTGTAGTTGTTGTTGTATTGGTTGTTGTATCCATTGTAGCTTTGATGTTGGTTGAATCTGCCTCTCCCTTGAGAGTATCCACCTCTTGAGTAGCCTCTTCCTCTCTGATTTTTGTAGTTCTTGTAGCATTCATCTGTGGTATGATTGGACAATCCAAAATGTTGCATGGTGATGAGTTGTAGGGTCTCCCCCTACCTGACTTACCTCCTCTGCCTCTTCCTCTAGATGACCTACCTCTTCCTGCATAATTAGCTTGAGAGGTAGAGCCTTCTTCATCCTGTTTCTTCTTGCCTTTATCTTTATTCTTCTTATCAGTATAGAGAGCAGAGGGGTTATTACCTTTTGATTGATCTCCAGCCTTTGTGAACTTTGCTTCATGTGTAAATAGTTGGCCCATGAGTGTTGTGAGATCAGGGGTATGCATGTCCATATAGAGGTCCATTGCAGTGGTGAAACTTTCCCACTTATCATCTGCCTTGAGTCCATTTGTCACTTGCCTGACTATTTGCTCCTCTTCAATTTCCTCTCCAATGCTTGCTAGTTGGTCTGCCACATCTTTGATCTTTGTCACATACTCTGAGACTGATTGCTTGGGCTGCTTCCTAAGGGTTGTGAACTCAATCCACAATTGATTCTTCCTAGCCCTTGTGTTGGAAGAAAAATAATTTGACAAGGTTTCCCAAGTCTCTTGGGAAGTCTTACAGTTTCTTACATGAGGTAAAAGAAAGTCAGATATAGAGTTTAAGAGATAAGACCTTGCCAAAGCATCCTTTGCACACCATTGGTTGAGCCTTTCATGTTCATCCTTTGTAGGTAGTCCTCTAGTCTTAAATGAGGGCAACTCCTCATCTCCTGATATTTATCCAAATAGACTTCTCCCTTGTAGATAGGTCTTCATTCTCAATGACCAAGCCTGGTAATTATTTCTGTCCAATTTGTCAATGAAGGAAGGGAAACCATCACCCATGATTACCTTATTTGCTCTGATACCACTGTTGAGAGTGATGGTTGGATGCACTCAGGAAATCAGTTGGTGCTGCAAAACCTGCTTCACACCTGCCCTCTTTTCTCTTCAGATATGCTTAGTACACTTGCTTAGCTTCCAAATGACACAAAGAAACCATATATGTACTTTGAAAATGGTTTGTGTAATGATCAAACCAAAAACAGATAACTTGGTACTTCAAGAATCAAGAAAAACTTTCTATTCCTGTAGTGATACCTGCTCAGACTTTTGCTCAGTGTGACCAGCACACTTGAAATTGGTACAATTCCTTTTGGGAGTATTAAAGTACCTTAGTAAGCTACCAATCACAAGTGGAATCACTTCAATTGATAAACTATGCAGTGAGAAATAAGTTTAGCAAAATTATAATCACCCCCGACTTTTTAGGAACTCTGCAGACACAGACCAGTGTGCACTTTGAAGCGGATTTCTCCCAAATGGCTGAATGAAATCCTCTGACATTTTGTATGCTTGTAGAAGACTTTAAGCTGGTTCCAATGAGCTATAGATCTCTTGATTTGGTTCAGTAGATCTTGAGTTATGCTCCTTTGAAGTTGACAGACTTGGAGAAGTTAACACAGAGAACCAGAAATGATGAATGTGTATATATCTATTGATTGATAAGATTGTACAAGCTCAATAGCATGACAAGCATAGCTAATTGAGGTGTGGTGGTGTAGGCTATGGAGTAGCACTAACACACACTCAGTTACAATGAAGATATGCCTCGGGGAGTGAGCTGAAGTGAGTGAACTAACCGCGACTTTTCAAATGGAGTTTTTATAGGAATTGATTGTGATTTGAATTTCAAATTCAAACTTAGGCTCCCTTGAATCTCTCTTCTAAAAGTAGGGAGATATTCTCTCCACTTAACTATTCTCTTTTCCACGACTAATGAGGTAGGTGAATGACTTCAAGTGATTACAAATAAATGTCAAGTCACATAGACTTTTACAAGGGGTAAAAGATAATAACTCATAAGTATGAGTTCCTATGCCTTATCCTTCATGAAGAGATATCTTTCAAAGGTTCCAAACCCATCTTCAAAGTTCCAATGTTTCAAGCCAATGTGTGAAGGCTTGATATGCACCAACAGGTATGACCGTTTTAAACGGATCGTTGGTGTGGCCCATAGGCGTCGGTATATGTGTCCATATAGGCGCCGGTATAGGCATCGATATGGGTGTCGGTATAAGCATCCGTAATTTACTGGGAACTACCGACATGTATACCGATGCCCATACCGGTGCCTATATCAGCGGTGAGTTTTAAACATACCACGAACGCGATAGAAAAACTTCACATTTTTGCACGTGTTTGAGTATTGTTGGTCTTCTGTCGAACTTGCACGCGCGAACCGAATTGCGACCTGCATTGCCTTGTGCACACACACACACGGATCTCTCTCTCTACATACACACACTCTCTCTCGGCTTAGATCTCACATCTTGGTAAGTGCTGCACGTACTGTTAGCATTTGTGTTTCTCTATTCTTTAGGGTTTGTAATTTCTCTTTTCTTTGATTTTGCAGAAGTTCTTTGGCATCGATTGTTTGGAATTGGACGATAGACGACCTACATTACGCTTTGACGACAACGATTCAAAAGAGGGACATAGTTGTAAGTGATTCTTTTGTTCTCTATTGAGAGAGAGAGAGAGAGAGAGAGAGAGAGAGAGAGAGAGAGAGAGAGAGAGAGAGAGAGAGAGAGAGAGAGAGAGAGAGAGAGAGAGAGAGAGAGAGAGAGAGAGAGAGAGAGAGAGAGAGAGAGAGAGAGAGAGAGAGAGAGAGAGAGAGAGAGAGAGAGAGAGAGAGAGAGAGAGAGAGAGAGAGAGAGAGAGAGAGAGAGAGAGAGAGAGAGAGAGAGAGAGAGAGAGAGAGAGAGAGAGAGAGAGAGAGAGAGAGAGAGAGAGAGAGAGAGAGAGAGAGAGAGAGAGAGAGAGAGAGAGAGAGAGAGAGAGAGAGAGAGAGAGAGAGAGAGAGAGAGAGAGAGAGAGAGAGAGAGAGAGAGAGAGAGAGAGAGAGAGAGAAAGAAAGAGAGAGAGAAGAGAAAGGAAGATAGAGAGAAGAGAAAGGAAGATAGAGATAGGAAAATAGAGCATACATACACACACATTTACACATTTACACATGCATACATACACACATACATGTACACACATGCATACATACACACATACATGTACACACATGCATGCTTACATACACACGCCTATACACACATGCATGCTTACATACACACACACACATATACACACATGCATGCATACACACACACATAAATTTACACACATGCATACATACACACACATGCATACATACACACACATGCATACACACATACATACACACACATACATACACATATGCATACATACACATACACACACACATATACACACATACATACACACACGCATATATACACACATATACACACATGCATGCATACATACACACACATATACACACATGCATGCATACACACATATATACACACATGCATACATACACACATATACACACATGCATGTATACATACACACACATGTATACACATGCATACACATACACATACATATACATACATGCATGTATACATACACACACTGTAGCTCAAGCATAAGCACCACCTCCTTTACTTGTCAATCCGCGGAGACGTGAGGACCGGTATGAAGACCACGAGCAAGTGAAGGCACAAGTGCGTGAGTGAAAGCACACAAACATGCACACACATACACACACACGCGCACAAAGTAAGATCAAAGAGAGGAACAATGGAAAGCTTTGATTGCAAAAGAGTTCTCTTACAAAAGTTCTATTCTCTAACAAGCCACCCCCAAAAATGAGCTCTCTAGCTCTTTTTATAGTTTTTTGACTAGTTTTGGCCCTGTCCAGACCTAGTGTCCGGCCTAGTTAAAAATTAGGTTCCAGGGCTTATTTGAGGGCTCAAACGAAGTCTAAAAATTATGAAAATTGGTACGATGGTACTTCTAATACTCCTCAAGCTCGAGGACTCCTCGGCTTGAACAAAATGGAGTTACTAAAAATAGATAATGGTATTTACAATGGTTTCTAGTGATGAAAATCACTATTTTTGTAGGGGATTCTTCTGAAAATTTGACATACACTTCTTGGAGCTCCCTACTTGCTCCCTTTCCTCGTGTGTCCACCTTTTGATGTGCTTCCATGCTTTGTCCTTGACTTTGAGCTTCAACACTCCCCCCCCTCTCGAGTCTGTCGTCCCTGACAGACCCTTGTTGGAAGGGCTGTTCTGTGTAGTGCTTTGAGAGGTGGTGTCCATCCGTTGTATGAGCTGGTTCCTTGGATTCCAGCAAGAATGTGTCGTTGTGAGCTTTCAAAACTGCAAGTTGCTCAGAAGAGGTTGTCAAGAGTGATTTGGAGCAACTACTGGCTTCAATTTGCTTCCGAGATATGGATGTTGTTCCCATGATGTCCGCTAGCTCTTTTAAAGATGATGTTGAGAGCATTCATGCCAACTACTCATAACCCATAATGAATGATGGGTAAGTGTGTTCGTGCCTGGGTTGAGAAAAGTATGTGCCTTGTGCACGGCCTTGTAATGTAGCCCTACGCATGCTTACTTGGAAAATGCATTGGAAGAAGTATGGTGCAAAAATTGCGGGTCTTGAGCTAAGTGCTCAAGGGTATGCTGACGAAGAGGTTTCCTAAACTATCATGGTTATGGTGTTTCCAGAGTAAAGATACTTACCATGGCGAGGGTTGATGGATGTTTGCCTCTTCGTGTTGTACACTCGGCCTTTGGGATGGAACCTTGTTGATGAATGTCCATGTTGATTGTCCACTGATGAGATCTTTTGAGTGGTGGATCCCCTCTCCTCTTTTCAAAGCAACATTTGTCACTAACAATGTGCATTTCTGAGCTTGGGCTCATGCGCGTTCACTTCCCTATATTGACACTCAGAGGAATATTGGACACGTGCCGGTTTCTAAGAGATTACCATGCTGATTGACATAGACCATTCACCAGTGCTACTGTTCCATACTGGTTCAGGAAATACTGAGAATTGAATTGCTTTATATTCCTTGGCAAGCAACATCGGGTAACTACACCAAGATGAGTTTCACATATTCTCTTTAGCTCACCATATGCAGGAGTCTCTCCTCCAGAACTACCTTTTGCAGATATCTCCTTGGATGCTCTGGTACATGAAGTAGTTAAGCATCACTCAAGTTGCGGACCTTCAAGCTCTTCATTCCTACCATGGTAAGAGAAAATCATAGTTGTAGATGCCATGTTCATGCCAAATGCTTGTCATCTACCAGATAAGGCAGCAATAATCTCACTGCTGGCCGAGACACACTGCGATCCAAATTGATAATTGCCTAGTAATCAACAGTTCCACCTTCAACTATGCATGACTCATTCATGTTTCATAAGCCAAACCTGGGAACAAGCTCTCTCCCACTTCTCTTTTTTTTTTTTTTTTCCCTTTTTTTTTTTTTTTTTTTTTTTTGGAGGAACAATGGATATCACAAAACAAGAACACAGAAGTTAGTATCAATAGAAATGTTCGACATATGTCACTGTGCTCTTGTGCATGGGATTCTCAAGTGTGTCTATGCACGGCCGTGTAATGTGGCCCTATATTAATGCATACTTTGGAAATGCATGACCTAAATGGTGCAAAAGACAGGGTTGTGCAAGGAGCACATGGTTGTTGCTCGTTCGAGGCTTTCGATGTTATTTGTGGAGGTTGATGCCGACCTTGGTGGAGGTATCCATTGAGTCTCGAACTGATGTAATCCTCCTTATTGGAGTCCATTTTAGAACATCATTTGGCACTGTAGAGGTCACTTCAGGCGTCTTTCTCTTTGGATGCTTTCTGAACTGTGGTATCCAGTGTGGTTGATGCTTTGGTTCGGTGGAGGCTACTTGCACTTTTGGCTTCCAAACCCATATCCTTTTTGCATGTCTTCCTACTAATGTTGAAGAGCTGATTTGATCTTCCTTTGGTCTCTGTATGTGGTTCTTACCCTTTTCTCTTTTTGGCTTCTTCGTTGAAACCTTTTGCATGTGGGAGAACAAAGGTTGTTGTGGGTGTAGGATCTTCTTAGGTACCCACATCTGTAATTGCCCTTGTTGAGCTGCAGCTAACTTCTTAGGCACCCAAACTTGTTGGATATCTTGTGATTGAGCTTGTCTGAGCTGCTTCCTTCGTCTTCTGGCCTGGTTAGTGTGCATGGATGGGATTTGTGGGGGTAATGCTGGTGGTTGCTCTCCTTTGCGTACCCAGATCTGCTTCATGCCCGGAACCGCTTTTTTATCGAATGGTGTCTTTCTATTTGATGTAGCAGTTGTCGTGAACGGTTGTGTTTGCTTGTGTGGTGGGCTCACTACTGTGGCTACTTGAGTCTTTGGAGAAGAAGAAAGATCCACCCGCCTTCGAACTTGGTCTTCCACGATTGACTCCTTCTGCATCATAGAGCTTTTGACACATACAACATCTTCTTTCATATGATTAGTCTTGGAAGAACTAAGAGAGTGTGTGGTGCCATGATTTAGGAGCATGCAGTTCTCTAATTCTAATGTGATGCATTGTTCATGTACCCACACTTGAAGAATTTGACTTCTTAGGTTTAAGTTAACTGCATGGTCATAGATCCAATCTTGACCCAAGACAAGTGGTTCTGTAAGGTTCTCATCTTGACATACTAGCACTTTGACTTTCATTGGAACATCTTGAAGGTAGATGGGAAGTTCCACCTCGCCCAAACAAGGGGTTTCCACACCTCCCAATCCTATGAGATAAGCTTCTATGGGATTGATGTTCAACCCCAAGTCTTGGCAGTAGGAAAGTCTAACTACACTACTTGCTGCACCTGAGTCAATCAATGCTTTCACCGTCCTTGCACCCTTCCCTTGTCCTATCTCTATGGTCACAAAGGGTCTTCGGTCAATGACCTGAGAAGTCGCTATGTCTGACTTTTGACACATATCCATGTGATATTTTGGGGCTTTTGAGTTGACTTCTAGGCCTAATCGCCTTAACTTATTTCGCCTAATACGCTCTCTGGCCTCTACCTGTGCTTCTTCTCTCACTCTTAACTCTTCTTCTTTTCGCTTCTTCGCAGTGTTGAGTCTCATTAGCATATCCTCAGTAAGAGGTTCTTGATATAGCTTGACTCTATAGCCACTAATATAGTTTGGCAAGATATCTCCTTCTAGAGTGGCCAACTGAACTGCACCACTAGTGGAAATTCTATTAATGATCATGGGTCCGTATCCTCTTTTTTCCAACTTGCGGGCATGTTGTTTTAGTGTGTATACCAACACTAGATCTCCCTCTTTCAATCCCTTATCCTTGATGTGTGCATCAAAGTATGCCTTTTGCCGCTTCTTTGCAGCGTAGATGCCTGCTGCCACTCGTAGCCTCGTCTCACCCAAGCGTTCGAGATCAAAGATCCTAGAGGACAATTCATGCCCATTCCACTCATACTCTTGTGCTACTTTTAAGGCAGGGATTAAGAAATCTAATGGTAGCACAGCGTTCTGTCCGAAGACCATCTGAAATGGGGTGGCGTTGAGTACCGTTTTGTAGGCAACTCGATAAGCCCAAACAGCATGATGAAGTTGTTTGTCCCAATCAGAGCGTTTATTATTTATCAATTTTGTCAATACGTTACAAAGGATCTTATTGGTACTCTCGGCTTGTCCGTTAGCTTGTGGGTGATAGGGGGCAGATTTCTTATGTATCACCAAGAATTCTTGGAGAAGATTTTCAATGACTTCATTCAAGAAGTGTGTGCCTCTATCGCTCACTAACTCTATTGGTAGCCCATATCTCGTGAACACATTCTCGAATAAGAACTTAGCCGTCGTCTGAGCATCATTCTTTGTTGTGGCTTTCACTTCTACCCACTTGGTAAGGTAATCTGTGGCTACAATAATATACTCTGCATGGGAGTTTCTAGCAGGGGGATTAATAGGACCTATGAAGTCTATGCCCCACTTGGAAAATGCACGCCCTCCCATCATTGGCCTCAAAGGCATCTCGTCTTTTCTAACTGGATATTGTGCACGTTGGCATGTGTCACATTTCTTCACATAGGTATGTGCATCCATATGAAGAAAGGGCCACCAAAGTCCTGAGAATAGAATGGTCTTAATCACTCGGTCAGGACCAAAATGTCCACCTGCAACACCACTGTGTGCAGTCTCTAAGACCCTTAAATAGTCTGATTCATGAACGCACAGTCTTAAGTAACCATCTTTACCTCTTCGGTATAGGTTCTCTCCTACTAAGGCATAGCCTTGAGCCTCTTGCTCCATATTTCGTCTTCTTGCTAGACTGGCCTCTTTGGGTAATCTTCCAGATCTCATAAACTCTACCAATGGAGCACTCCAATATGGAATTAATGATACTTGATAAAGGGTCGCATGCTCCACTGGTGGTCTCTCTCTGCACATTGGACAATTCTTGATCCACTCATGTATTTCTTTGTCCATGCTAGGCCAATACACTCCTAAACGTTTCAAATTCTGCAATGTTCGTTGTTTAGAATAGTGATTTCCTAGCAATCCCTCATGAGCTTGCTGCAACCAACTACTATGTTCATCATCCTCGACACAACAAGCTAATACACCCTCAGTATCTTGTTTGTACATGCTTCCTGCCAATATGTGATATTGTTGTGATTTTACAATTTCTTCTTGTGATGTTTTCACATTCTTATTTGCAGGGCCGAAGGTTAGGACTGGTACCAACTTATTTGCCCATTTAGGAACAACTTCCAAATTGAACAGATAAGCATCAGGTAGTTCATCAGACACTCCTTATGGTGACTCTCCTGAAGTAATGCGAGAAAGGTGATCTGCCCGAAGGTGGGTTCTACCTTTCCTGACAACAACTTCAAAGTCATACTCCATTAGTAAGAGGAACCATCTTACTAAGCGTCCAGTATTGCAAGGTTTATTGACCAAATATAACAAGGCTTGATGATCAGTGAAAAACTTGAACTTGTTGGCCAATAAATAGTGTCTAAACTTCTTTACAGCATATACCATGCCTAACCCTTCTCGCTCGGTTGTGGTATAATTTCTTTCGGCTGGGTTTAGTTGTCTACTAGCATATGCTATGGGCAAATCTAAATTCCCTTCACCTGTGGGTTGTGCCAGCACACATCCTATGGCATGATTGGATGCATCCACATGGACATGGAATGGCTTATTCCAATCAGGAGTGGTCAATATTGGTGCTGTGCACAAACGTTTCTTCAGTTCGTTGAAAGAATTCTCGCATTCGTCGTTCCACTCAAAATTAGACAACAAGGCATAAAGGGGTCTAGCTATGATCGCGTACATGTGGATAAACCTACGGTAGTATCCACAATGGCCCATAAAGGCTTGTACCTCTTTAATATTCCTTGGCCTTGGTAGCTCCGCTATGGCTCGTACCTTATCTTCATCTGTTGAGATTCCATTCTTAGAAACAATATGACCTAAGATTTTACCTTGACGCACCATAAACACACACTTTTCTGGGTTTAGACACACTCGATATTCTCTACACTTGTTGAAGATTTGTCTGAGCTCAGGGATGTGAACCCTTCTTTCTTGGGAATGAGCACATAAATCATCCACATACACTTCTAAGCTCTTTCGCAAGAACTCTTTGAAGACATGACACATGAGCCTTTGGAATGTTGCAGGTGCATTGGTGAGCCCAAATGGCATCACCCTAAATGCAAAGATTCCCCACTCTGTAGCAAAAGCTGTTTTGTGTTGATCTTCTGGGGCAATGGCTACTTGATTGTAACCTAAAAATCCATCAAGGAAGCTATAAACTTCCTTGCCTGCAACACGCTCCAATAGGTGTTCTGTGATTGGAAGTGGATAACTATCTCTAATCGTAGCGGCATTAACTATTTTAAGGTTAATACACACTCGCAACTTCCCGTTCTTCTTGGGTACCACAACAATGGGGGACACCCATTCAGTATGCTCAATCTCATAGATGAATCCAGCTTCAATCAACCTATCAATTTCTTCTTTTATTTTGGCTGCATAGGTGTCATTATATGTGTAGGGCTTCTGTTTGGTGGGCTTGGCATCAACAGTCATGGGGATAGTATGAGAGCAAATTCTTGGATCTACCCCTTTCAAGTCTCTATAGTGCCACGCAAACACATCCCTATATTCCCTTAATAGAGCTACAAGCTCCATTTCTTCTCTTGCACTTAGGTCATCTCCTATATATGTGCATCTCTCTTCGTTCTCTTCAATGGTCACTACAATCTTCTTGGTCTTTTCTTTATTATCATATGATTCTCCTATGATGGCCTCTCTCTTAGGCATTCGTACCAAAATTTTGCGGTCGTCAACTTCATATTTCTTGAAGTTTTCTGGTACTTCGAACAATGATTCCTCCTTTTCTTGTTTCACTGCTTTTCTTTTCTTTTTCTTTTGACTACTCTCACTTCCATCTTTTGAGTTGACTGTTTTAATACTTGTGAGAGGTTCTTCTTCTTTCTGGGTAAACACTCCTATATCTTCTAGATAGTGCTGCTCTGAGTTAAAGCAACTATCCATCACAATAGACTCCAGATCATCGTCATTCTCTTCTTCTTCTATGACATCACTAGGGTCACATTCTTCTAGCAAGGGTTGACACATGAACACTGAGATATCATAACCCTCCTCATCACAATGAGGTGTCCATTGTTCCTCATTGACAGCAATGTCCATGGTGGCTAAGATTTCTGGCCAGCCATGAGGCTCAAACTCCTCATCTGGAAAGATCATCGGTGTGTAGGCTGGGTCTCTAACTGGTCTATCTCCTAGTGAAGTTCCTTCTTCCCTTGCCTTTAAACGTTTTTCCTCTTCCTTTGCGACTTTGCACATCCACAAATGAGTATCTTCATGCAGCCATGATGGATCAGGTGAACTTTCAGAATGCACAGAGATGGAATCTTCTTTCACTTTGTGGATAGGATTCCACTGTAGGGGTGGTACATCTCTGAAGGTGTAATCCTTCAAATTGACCTTGGTGGTGACCCCTAAGTGCTGTAAGTACAAGGAGTTAGTTCCCCAATCCTGTACTATTTGCAATTGTCGTAGGAAGGGTCTTCCTAGGATCATCTCATAGACATTATTTTTCTCAAAGTCACATATAGCAAATGTGTGCTCAAACTCTACACCACAAGTGGTTAGAGTGATCCCTTCTAGCAACCCTAGAGGTCTTTCAAAATGACCATCAGCCATTTGAAGTTTCATTCTAGTTGGTCTTAATGTGGGCTTGCCCCATTGCTTCCACAAGGAGGTGGTCGCAATAGCAACACCAGCACCTGAATCTATGATTGCTTTGGTTGTGTAACCTTGGTAGGTGATGGGAAGATAAGTATTACCTTCTTCACCCTCACACATGTCCCCTATTTTGTCTAGAGGTATCTCTGGTACCCTTTGCTTGGAGCCTGCTTTTGGCATGTTGGAATCAAGTTCTGGGACCTGATCCTTCACATGATTCCATAACTCAGGTTTTGCTTTGAGCAGCTCTTCTACAGTGAGATGACACTGAACCTTAGTGTTCTTCACGACATCAGTGTTCCTTGGAACCACTGAGTCTTCATTTCTTACCAGTATTGTGGGAGCTCTAATCTGGAGAGATTCAGATTCCCATGGGCCTGGAAATTGAGGCAGTTCTTCTAAGGTATTAGATTCAAAATCTAACCTTTCGTCCTCTTGTTGTTCTGCTTCATCTTCGTAAATGGATGGGATGTCTTGGGGAAATTGATCATGAAGATCATCAATCTCAGGAATAGGAGGGGAATTACCCTTCTCCTTGGCCCATTTCTCTTCTTGTATTTCCCGCAAGAATTCTTGAGAGTACTGTTGAATTGAGGGAGGTATTCTTGGATCCGTGGAATTAGGAACATAAGCTCCCATTGGTGGTGAGCTTCCTCTTTCAATAACTGGTTGAGCCTGAGGAGGTAAAGAAACTTGTGGTTTGTTTACCAACTGCTCTAATCTTTCTAGTAAGCCCTGGAAATGCAAATCTGATTTGATAGAGTTTGTCTGATTGAACTTTTGACTAGTCTCAAGTATGGCTTGAGCTTGTTCTACCATTTTCATGCACATTTTCATCCGTTCAATCTCTAAATCTGCTCTAGGGTAACTCTTGTCTAGGTTTGCAGCTGTAGGCCCTTCTTGAAGTCGAGCCTGGTAGGCCTTGAACATCATGTCCAAACCTTCTGGGGTTGGATCTGCAAGAACAGACCCTGGTTGTGGTCTATTCACAATGGGTGGTGGGGTGGGATGAGGTGGACTGGATGGAGTTTCGGCATGCGAGGGGTTATGAGATGCAATGTCTTCTATTTTTGTTTTTGCGTCTTTCAAGCTTTCTTCTAGTTCCGATAACTTTTTATTCCACTTACGATTGGCCTTTTCTCTGGTATCCTTCCATGTTCTTGTTTTCCTCTTACTAGGCTCTCCCGATTCACTCGACTCTGATTGTTCTACTGGTTTATCCTGTTTTAAGGCTTGTGCTCTAGTGACAGCTTGTATAGGAGCCACATTGCTACTACTTGAACTTGGATCTGCCACTAAGCCTACCACATTAATGGGTGTAATCTTGGGTGCACTAGAGGGGTTTCTTGGACAATCTCTGGGGAGATGGTCTTTACCACAATCAGGACAAAAAGCCTGTATTGTGATAGCCTGTCCTTGACTCGGAGATGGTGGGTGGGGACAGTCACGAATGAAATGGTCACCATGACATCTGAAACAAGATCCTCTAGGGGCTTGTGGTCTCATTTGTCTCAACTGGGGCCTAGGGTTAGGATTTGTGTACATGACATTGGAGTATTCTGGCTCCCAATTTTGCTCCATAGGCGGTGCCTCATATTGATACGAGTAAATCTCACTATGTTCAGGTGACTCTGTGTAATAAGCATGTGGACTACCTTCATGGGAGTAGTCTGAACTATGAGCATGAGAGTCATTATCTGGTATCAATGGGGTTAGTGGCACCAAAGCTCTATTTGGATTTTCCTCTCCCACAGCATACTTGACTGGAATCACGTTGGCTGGAGCTGGTGGTTGGTTTCCCAAGACAGGTTGTGGCCTATATGGTACCTGATATTGCTGTTGTGGTCTATAATATGGCTGTTGGTATTGGTTCTGATACCTACCTTGTGGATAAGGTTGCTGATAATTCTGTCTAACAGCCTGCCTATTGTAGGGACATTCTTGAGCCGTATGGTTTGTGTACTTCCTTTCAATAGTACAATAGGGAGCATTCCTTTCTCTAATATTTTGGTTTTGCGTTGGGCATACGTTAGCCATGTGGTCACCTCCGCAAGTATAGCACCGATTCAAAGGAGTGACTCTCTGTGTTTGTTTATTTTGGACTCCCAGCTTCTTGGCAACTTGCTCAGCTATCTCTTCTATTTCTGTGGAGATCTTTGAAGTATGACTAGTAGAACTATCCGAATCTTTGTAGAGTTTGGACAATCCTAACTCCTCACCCAAGTTATCTTCTATGTCTATGCACGTCCGCACACACTCTTCTATGGATCTAGGATCTTTCAAGTACACATATGATCTTAACTTGGTGCTCAGTAAGCCATCTAAGAACAAAGCCACTTGTTTGGCCGGAGTGGGTAACTCTAGAGCAGGGCATCTTTCTAGATACTGTCTGAATCTTCTACCTGCTAGTCGCACTGTTTCTTGGGGAGTCTGCTTGAAGCTGTGGATCAAGGATGATGTGTTATGCCTGATACCACTCTTGGAAAATTCTACAATGAATTCGTCTAGCAGTTGACCTATATCGTGATAGCTGCTTCTACTCAATGGTTGAAACCAAGCTAAGGCGGTGCCCTTAAGGGTCAAACCAAATGCCTCGTACTGGGTGAACCAGTCCTCAATTTGTTCGGCTCTCAGCACTTGTTTGTACTCGGCCACATGATCATAAGGATCCCCTGTCCCATCGAAATAGTTCTTCATTGCCTTGATCACTTGAATGGGTCTAAGGGTTCTTGGGTACTCTCGGGGTCTAGGCAATGGAAAATCCTGTTCATCTCCTTGTTGCCTATGTGCTTGATGTCTCTCTCTTTCAGGTCTTTCATTTTCAAATCCTGCTCTATTCCTGCCCACGGTGTGTACAAAACTTACCTCAGGTCTCTCTCTAGTTCTTCCTCTCTGGGCTTCATGAGCGTGGGATGATCCTACTCCTTGGAGGCCATGGGAAACATTGGATCTTGGTGGGGGGAAAATCAATTCATTCTTCCAAGTATATGCATGTCTATCATGTTCTGTTACCAAGAAAATTTTCTCTGATGTGTTATCCAGGTAGACAACCTTTCCTGGTATCTCTGGATCCTTGAACTCGTAGATGATGACTATGCCCAATTGGCTAGGTTGATCTGGCTTGAACCTCCAAAAGGCTTCCTCTGTTTCTCTATTCAAAAATAGTTCTATGCTTTTGTTGTCTTGAGGGATCCAGTCCGGAGTGATCACTCGGGTCAAAACTGACTTATCTCTAGGAGTCTGGGGTCCTTGTCCTACGTTTCCTTGTTCTAGGTCTCCTATTTCATTCTCAGGAATGACATTTCCAAACTCATCAGTCCTATCTGGTAGGTTGGTGACCACATACATGGTTCCTTCCTTATCAATGTATGAACCCTCTTCGAACTTGACCACCGGGTGTTCAAGTCCAAAGGATTGATCTGGATTTTTGAGTTGGACCACTGATCGCCTCAGACCATCCTCATAGATGCGAGCACCTAAATGGTTGGTCCGAATATATTCCAACTGTGTCTTATAGGGACCTTCCGGTGTTTGTAGATGGGCAGTCCCTGAGCCTCCTGCAGGTTTTCCCATGCTAAAAGACATTTCTGAATCACTTGTGTCTGAACTTAGTAAAAGATCACCACTTAGTTGTTGTGTCCAAGACTTGGATGTATGGTTGACACTAGCCTCAGAAGATCTAATGCTTTGTTTATCCTTGCCTAAGTGTCTACCAGATCTCAGGTTCATAAGCTTTAGTCAAGAGTCCAAATTTTCCCTTTGGTATGGTTCAAAATTCTTTAGAGCCCCCTTGGTTCCCTAGTCCCACCTGAGGGTCAACTTCAAATTATCCTATCTCAAAATCAATGCATTATTCTTGAAAAAAACAGTTGAGATCGTGTAGGATTTGAAACGAGCTTTCCAACAAGCTATAGAGCTCAAAAAATGGACTTTGGATGAGAAAGTTATGTCAAATCAGGCTCCTGGGGGTCAAAACAGGCAAACAGGACCTTTGGAGAAAATCGCGATTTTGTGAACTTTCTGAAAATCGCGATGCTGTGAAGTCAAAAAAATCGCGATGTTGAGCACAAAATCGTGATTTGAAAATCGCGATGTTGATCACAAAATCGTGTTTCTGAAAATCACGATTTTGATCACAAAATCGTGTTTCTGAAAATCGCGATGTTGATCACAAAATCGTGTTTCTGAAAATCGCGATGTTGATCACAAAATCGTGTTTCTGAAAATCGCGATGTTGATCACAAAATCGTGTTTCTGAAAATCGCGATTTTGATCACAAAATCGTGTTTCTGAAAATCGCGATTTTGATCACAAAATCGTGTTTCTGAAAATCGCGATGTTGATCACAAAATCGTGTTTCTGAAAATCGCGATTTTGATCACAAAATCGTGTTTCTGAAAATCGCGATTTTGATCACAAAATCGCGTTTCTGAAAATCGCGATTTTGATCACAAAATCGTGTTTCTGAAAATCGCGATGTTGATCACAAAATCGTGTTTTTGAAAATCGCGATTTTGATCACAAAATCGTGTTTCTGAAAATCGCGATTTTGATCACAAAATCGTGTTTCTGAAAATCGCGATGTTGATCACAAAATCGTGTTTCTGAAAATCGCGATTCTGATCACAAAATCGTGTTTTTGACTGAAAATCGTGTTTTCTCAGAATCGTGTTTTTGACATGAAAATCGCGATGTTGAGCACAAAATCGTGTTTTTGAAAATCGCGATTTTGAGCAAAAATTCGTGTTTTCACAGAATCGCCTTTTTCACAAAATCGTATTTTTGGCATGAAAATCACGATTTTGTCATAGAGAATCGTGTTTTTTTCAAAATCGTATTTTTCGCTGAAAATCGTGATTTGTGAGAATCGCGATTTTGAGCAGAAAGTCGTGTTTTTCACAAAATCGTGTTTTTTTGCTGAAAATCGTGATTGGTGAGAATCGCGATTTTGAGCAGAGAATCGTGTTTTTTGAGAATCGCGATCTTGAGCAGAGAATCGTGTTTTTTTGAGAAAAAACACAGAATCGCGATTCTTTTCAACCAACTTTTAGGCGGGAAAACTGAAAATCGTGATTTTTCAAAAAATTTTGAATTTTCACAGAATCGCGATTTTCATCACAGAATCGCGTTTTTTGGCGGGAAATTCAAATTTATGAGCGCCGGCTATGGCGAGCTCCGTATGAGCAGAAAATCATGAAAAAACACAGCGCTTGCTCTCCCTTGCACCTCCTAACTCCTTCCCACACAATAATGCATGAAAAATGGTATGAAAATGGTGAAAATGCACTAAAAAACAAGAAATTTCTATGAAGAAGAAGATGGAAGAAGGTGGAGATGATGATGATGATGAAGATGAAGAGGAAAAAAACAGAAAATGAACTGAAATGACAGTTTTTTTACCTTCCAACGTCGCAAATCTACGATCTTACCATCACAACGCTCGTCCTCGAAGCACTCTCCCCGGCAACGGCGCCAAAATTTGGTGTAGCTCAAGCGTAAGCACCACCTCCTTTACTTGTCAATCCGCGGAGACGTGAGGACCGGTATGAAGACCACGAGCAAGTGAAGGCACAAGTGCGTGAGTGAAAGCACATAAACATGCACACACATACACACACACGCGCACAAAGTAAGATCAAAGAGAGGAACAATGGAAAGCTTTGATTGCAAAAGAGTTCTCTTACAAAAGTTCTATTCTCTAACAAGCCACCCCCAAAAATGAGCTCTCTAGCTCTTTTTATAGTTTTTTGACTAGTTTTGGCCCTGTCCAGACCTAGTGTCCGGCCTAGTTAAAAATTAGGTTCCAGGGCTTATTTGAGGGCTCAAACGAAGTCTAAAAATTATGAAAATTGGTACGATGGTACTTCTAATACTCCTCAAGCTCGAGGACTCCTCGGCTTGAACAAAATGGAGTTACTAAAAATAGATAATGGTATTTACAATGGTTTTTAGTGATGAAAATCACTATTTTTGTAGGGGATTCTTCTGAAAATTTGACATACACTTCTTGGAGCTCCCTACTTGCTCCCTTTCCTCGTGTGTCCACCTTTTGATGTGCTTCCATGCTTTGTCCTTGACTTTGAGCTTCAACACACACGTACACACACATGCACACACATGCATGCCTACATACACACACATACACATACACACACATGTATACATATGCATACATACACACACACACACACATGTACACATGCATACATACACACACATATATACACACATGCATACATACACACATATAATCCTATTTTTATTTTGAAGTTTTTTTTTACATCAAATATATACAAATAGGATTAGGGTTTTTACGCTATTTACACATATATACACATACACATAATATATATATATATATATATATATATATATATATATATATATATATATATATATATATATATATATATATATATATATATATATATATATATATATATATATATATATATATATATATATATATATATATATATATATATATATATATACACACATGTATATACACATGTGTACAAAAATATACATATTTTAGGTCTAGATATTTAAGATTAGGGTTTTAGGGTTTAGTATTTCAGATTTAAGTCTAAGTCTTTTTTATTAGGGTTTTAGGGTTTTAATACGTAGATAACATATATACACAAACACACATATACATATAATACATTTATACATGTAGATACGCATGCATACAAAAATATACATATTTTAGATTTAAATCTTTAAGATTAAGGTTTTAGGGTTTGAACACCTACATAACATATATGCACACATACACATGCATATATAATACATATATACATGCATATACACATGTATACATAAATATACATATGTTAGGTCTAGATATTTAAGATTAGGGTTTTAGGGTTTAGTATTTCAGATTTAAGTATAAGTCTTTCTGATTAAGGTTTTAGGGTTTTAATACGTAGATAACATATATACACAAACACACATATACATATAATACATACATACATGTAGATACACATGCATACAAAAATATACATATTTTAGATTTAAATCTTTAAGATTAGGGTTTTAGGGTTTTTACACCTACATAACATATATGCACACATACACATGCACATATAATACATATATACATGCATATACACATGTATACAGAAATATACATATTTTAGGTCTAGATATTTAAGATTAGGGTTTTAGGGTTTAGTATTTCAGATTTAAGTCTAAGTCTTTTTGATTAGGGTTTTAGGGTTTTAATACGTAGATAACATATATACACAAACACACATATACATATAATACATACATACATGTAGATACACATGCATAAAAAAATATACATATTTTAGATTTAAATATTTAAGATTAGGGTTTTAGGTTTTAACACCTACATAACATATATGCACACATATACATGCACATATAATACATATATACATGTATATACACACGTATACAGAAATATACATATTTTAGGTCTAGATATTTAAGATTAGGGTTTTAGGACTTAGTATTTCAGATCTAGAATTTTAAGATTAGGGTTTTAATTAAATATATATAATTAAATATATAAAATTAAATATATAAAAATAGGATTACGTAAGGAAACAAAATCTGAATATATAAATAAATATATATATAAAATGCTCTTGAGGTCTAGGCAATGGAAAATCATGCTCATCTCTTTGATGCCTCTGTGCTCGATGTATCTCTCTTTCAGGTCTTTCACCTTCAAGTCTTGATCTGTCTCTACCCATCGTGTGTGCAAAGCTTACCTCAGGTCTCTCTCTAGTTCTTTCTTGTTGTGCTTCATGAGCCCTCAATGATCCTGCTCCTTGGAGACCATGAGAAATGTTAGATCATGGTGGAGGAAAAACTAATTCTCCTTGCCAAGTGTATGCATGCCTATCATGATATGTTACCAAGAATATTTTTTTTTGAAGTATGATCTAGATAGACAACCTTGTCTGGTGTCTCGGGATCTTTGAACTCGTAGATTATGACTCCACCTATTTTGCTAGGTTGATCTGGCTTGAATCTCCAAAAGGCTTCCTCCGTTTCTCTATTCAAGAATAGTTCTATGCTTTTGTTGTCTTGAGGAATCCACTCTGGGGTGATTACTCTACTCAAGAGTGACTTACCTCTGGGAGTCTTGGGTTCTCATCCTAGGTCTCCTATCTCGTTCTCGGGAATAACATTCCCAAGCTCATTTGTCCTCTATGGTAAGTTGGTAACCACATACATGGTTCCTTCCTTATTTATGTATGACCCCTCTTCAAACTTGACCACTAGGTGTTCAAGTCGAAAGGGCTGATCGGGATTTTTGAGTTGGACAACTGATCGTCTCATGCCATCCTCATAGGTGCGTGCACCGAATTGGTTGGTCCTAATATACTCCAATCGTGTCTTATAGGGACCTTCTGGTGTTTGTAAATAGACAATTCCTAAGGTGCGTGTGGGTCTCTCCATGCTAAAAGACATTTTTGAGCCACTTGTTTTTTAACTTAGTGTGTAGGGATAACCACTTAGTTGTTGTGCCCAAGACCTAGCTGTATGGTTAACACTAGCCTCAGATGATCTAATGATTTGTCTATCCTTGCCTAGGTGTCTACTAGATCTCTTGTTCATAAGAATTGTCTTTTGGTTCGAAGGTTCTCTTGTATTGCTCAAAATCCTTTGGAAATCCTTGGTTTCCTAGTCCCACCTGAGGGTCAACTTCAAAATACTATATCTAATAATCCTCGTATCAAAATAAGGTTCCAGGGCATATTTGAGGGCTCAAACGGAGTCTAAAAATCATGAAAATTTGTACGATGATACTTCTAATACTCCTCAAGCTTAAGGACTCCTCGCCTTGAACAAAATGGAGTTGTAAAAATGGAAAATGTATTTACAATGGTTATTAGTGATAACCTTCACTATTTTTGTAGGGATTTCTTTTGAAAATTTGACATGTGCTCCTTGGAGCTCCCTAAATGCTCTATGTCCACTTCTCTGATGCAATTCCATGCTTTGTGCTTTGTCCTTGACCTTGAGCTTCAACAAGATCATTGTCCTCAATTATCAATCCTTGATCTCCCCTTTAATTGATGTCCTCACCCTTGCATAGTCTCTTGAACCTTCTTGTTCTCAACCTTGGTCTCTTGAACCCTTGCCCTCAACCTTGGTCTCTTGAACCTTGCCTTTCTGTTTCTTGGCCACTTGCTTATGGACTTGCCTTGTTCGCAACCTTGGTCTCTTGGGCCCCTTGCTATATATGTTGGATCCTCAATCTAGTTCTTCCATTGGAAAGTTTGTTCCAAGAGCTTTCCAATGGTATCTTACACATCTAAATCCGATCTAGAGATTGGGAGATACACTCTAATCTATGTTGGGCCCACCTTTGAAAGCGACATGCATGCCTTCCTTGCCCAAGCCTACTTCTTAAGCTCTGACACCAATTGTGGGAATTGAACTCATGACCTACTGGCTAGGAGTATGATGGGTTAGCCACTTACCCCCAAAGCCATGGTTGAGGATTACTTCCTAATCCTCTCTCTTAGGGTAAGGTTCAACCATCTCTTGCCTATCATTTCTTGAGTCTAACAAAATATATATATAATATAATTTCTCTTATTCGTGTCTTGAAACACTCAAAATGTCCATGCCATCCATGCCCTCATGAACCGTCAATGAGTATGAGCATCTCCATGTATGTAAAAAGTGTGGAGAAAATAGATTTAGAGAAGAAGTTATAGGCGAAGCAATCCGCGCGAAGGTTCTTCACCACTTTCCTATCATTCCACGAATTAAGAACATGTTTAGATGCAAATCTATAGCTGAGTTAATGTCATGGCATACAAAGAGTAGGTCTACAAATAATGTAATTGTTGGAGCTTCACTCACTAATTAGGCATGGATATATGAAGACATATGAAGACATATGATGAAGGAAAGAAGAAGTGAAGAAAAGACTTACAGAAAACCAAGCCTAAGTGAAGGGACAATTTCACTATTGTAAATTACTTCAAAATTAGAGTCTAGATTTGTATTTGATCTTCAGAACTTACGAGTTCAAGTCTAGAAGAATGTAAACCATAGGTATATAAGTTAATTTGAGTCAAAAATATGTAGAAGAGAACTCAATTTTGGAATTTGAGTGAGTAGAGAAAAGTCGTGTAATTTCTAAGAGAGATGGTGAGAGAAAACTTCTGAGTCTGAGAAAGTTTTCCATGGCTGTGAGCAAAATTAGACCAAGCCATTTTGTACACATCTTCTCTGATAATCAACACATGTTTGTGTAGAAGGATTGAGTCTAATTCTTCTTATACATTGAGTTCTAAGTCATTTCATATGACTGTGTAAGGTAGTTGACAGTTACGACTTTTCTGGCGCATATTTGACTGATCTTCTGAAGGTCAGATCTCGAAGCATGGTGTAAAGTTTTTGGTAAGTGATAGCTCATTTTAAAGCTACTCTCCTCAACTACATTTGGTCAAAAGATCTTTAAGAAACGGGATGCATACTCAGAGAAATCAGCTTAAGAGTGAAGGTATGTCAAATCGATGAAGTAGATTTTCAGTTTTCAGATATAGTGAAAAGTTTGGTACAAAATCAGAAGATTTTGAAGTCACTACTTGAAAGTTTTACTTGTTATATGTTCTTGAACACTAGCAAGAACTTCTCTTAGCAAGTGATCAAAAGATTTTGCAAAGATTGAGCTTATACAGGTCAGATTGAAGGATTGAAGAAAAGGTGCAGATTTCTGTGAAGTAAAAGTTTGGTTTTTCACTAAATTCAGAGATGGAGACTCACAATGTGAGTATTGCTAAGCTAATAGTGGTTATGGAGGTCTTCTAATACCACATTAGTTTAGTTCTTGTGGTGTTTTACACACCAACAAGTGGTATCAGAGCAGATAAGGTCCTCGAAAGTAAAGGAGAGCAGATACAAGAAGAATTGAAGAGTTCTTTATCAAAGAAGGAGGAAGCTGAGGTGTTCAACAACAAAAGTCATCAGAAGATTGTTTCGAAGTTACTTCCAAGGGTAAAGGTCTACAAAAGGTATCATTCTTTAACCTTACACTTACAGGTTGAAGCAGAAGCAAGGATACCATGGCAGATCATGTGTCCATTGATAAATTGGACAGAGATAACTATCCTGCTTGGGTAATGAGGATGGAGGCCTTACTTATGAGTAAGGACCTAATGGTATATGTGACAGGTGAAGAGGAGAAGCCTAAATTTGAAGATGAAAGTCATCCAAGAAAGGAAGAGCTAGAAGCTTTGAAGTTATGGCAGAAGAGAGATGCAAGTGCAAGAGCTTATATATACAACACTATTACAGATCATTTGTTGCCACATATCAGAGGTTTAGAAACAGCTGAAGATATTTGGAATGCTTTGGAAGATCACTTCCAAAACACTACTAAAGCTAGGAAAGCTAGCTTATGGTCAGAGTTCACCACATTCAAGAAAAAGCAAAATCAGAGCATTAGTGATTATGTCACTAAGATGAAGGACTTGGCAGATAGCCTTGGATCTATTGATGAGGATATTGAAGATCATAGGTTAATAGCTCAATTACTTGCAGGGTTAAGAGGTGATGAGAGATGGAAGCCCTTTGTACTTTCAACAGAACTCTCATTAAACCATTATGTGCCAGAATTAAATCAATTACTTGGATTGATGCTCACATTTGAGCAAGACTTGAAGTCAGATGGAGACAAAGGTCAAAGTTCTGCAATGTATGTGAAGAACAAAAAGAAAGGAGATAAAGGCAAAGCAAAGGATGAAGAAGAGTCAACAACTCAAGCAAATTATGCAAGAGGAAGAGGTTTTGGCAGAGGTAAAGGTCAAGGAAATGGAAGAGGTAGAGGTAATCAGAACAATAACAAGAAGACATGTTGGATTTGTGGATTGAGCAATCATCTAGCATATGATTGTTGGCACAATCAACAAGGAGCAAGCCAAAATCAGAACAACAATGGCAGAGGAAGAGGTGGAAGGTTTCAGAATCAATTTCAAAGAGGAAGACAAAATTCAAGAGGAAGTTATGGAAGAGGTGGTGGAAGAAATTGGAATCAGAATCAATCATACAACACCACATATTACAATTATGCAAATGATACACAGAATGACAACCATACAACATTGATGATGAATTCAATAAGTTCATCAGAGAAGGAGGATCTCAAGGTATTTTATATTGATTCTGGTTGTTCAAATCATTTGTCAGGTAATATAGAATTATTGTCAGAATTGGAAGAAGGCAATTCAAGTCATACAGTACAAACAGGTGACAATACAAAACATAATGTGCATTCAATTGGAAAAGTGAAGTGCAGGAGTGGAGCTGATTTATTAACAAATGTTTTGTATGTTCCAACAATACCAAAGAATCTGATTAGTGTTGGACAAATAGTGGAAAAAGGTTTTCAAGTCAGATTTACAAATGAAGGGGTATTTGTTGAAGATCCAGAGGATGCATACAAACCCATTGTTTGTGGTAAGAAGGAAGGTAGACTTTTTACTCTCAAAGTGCAAGGAAATGTTGGTCAAGCCCTAATCACACATGGTGATGAAGTAATTACAGAGTTAGATCTTTGGCATAAAAGATTGGGACATTTCAATGAAAGAGGAATCAAAACTATGATGGAGAATCAATCTGTATTGGGACTACCAAATGTGAAGAATCAACATATGATATACAAGTGTGAAGCTTGTCAGATGGGAAAAGCTCATAGACTACCATTTCAGAAGAAAGGTTTCAAGCATGATGGTTTGCTTGAACTCATACATACAGATGTATGGGGGCCAACAAAAGAAGGTTCAATAAATGGATCTAGGTATTATGTTTTGTTTATTGATGATGCTACAAGGTGGATAACCCTTTATGTTCTAAAAGAAAGATCAGAAGTATTTGGAGCCTTCAAACATTTTCATGCTTATGCAGAAAGAGTTACAGGTCACAAACTCAAGAGGCTAAGGTCTGATGGAGGGGGAGAATACTTCTCTCAAGAGTTTAATGACTATCTTTGGAATGCAGGTATCAAGAGAGAGATAACTTGCAGGTACACACCTCAACATAATGGGGTGGCAGAAAGGAGAAATAGAACATTGGTTGAATTTGCAAGAGCAATGCTAAAGGAAAAGAATTGCCCTAATTATCTTTGGGCTGAGGCTGTAAATACAGCTACATACCTTGTGAATAGGTTACCATGTGGAGCTTTAAATGGTATGACCCCTTATGAAGCTTGGTGGGGTAAGAAACCAACACTTGACCATTGTAAAGTGTTTGGGTCAATTGCCTATGCTTATGTGCCATCACAACTCAGACATAAACTTGAACCAAAGGCAGAAAAATATGTGTTTATTGGGTATGATGAAAAGCAAATGGGTTATAGGCTATGGAGTCCTTTAACTAAGCATTTTATTGTTTCCAGAGATGTGACCTTTGATGAACAGAAGAGTTGGTATGCAGATAAAGATTGTGACCTTGAAACATTTGAAGAAGAGATAAGAAGGAGTGCAAGAGGTAAGTCACATATGCAGATAGATGGAGATGAAGAACATATGCAAGCAAGCACATCAAGAGTTGGATCATATAGAAGGAATGAAGATGGACCAATATTTGATGAAGAAGTACATCCAGATATACATGAAGAGTGTGAACCAAGAAGGTCAACCAGAATGAGGAAGCAACCTACAAGGTATTCATATGACACTTCTTACTTGACTCAGAAAAATTATGCTTACATGGTTAAGGAAGATGAAGAACCTCAAAGCTATGATGAAGCAAAAGGTAAGAGACAATGGGAAGAAGCAATGAAGGAAGAGTTTGATGCACTTGAAGAGAACAAAACTTGGGAACTTGTCCCAAAGCCTAATGGTAAGAAAGTGATTGGAAATAAATGGGTTTACAAAATTAAAAAGCATGCAGATGGAACTATAGCTAGATACAAAGCCAGATTGGTGGTTAAAGGCTATGCTCAAACATTTGGCATAGATTATGATGAGACATTCAGTCCTGTGGCAAAGATGTCAACCATAAGGACAATCATTGCCATTGCAGCATCAAAAGGATGGACATTGAGTCAATTGGACATTAAGAATGCATTTTTGAATGGATATATATCAGATGAGGTTTACATGGAGCAACCTCAAGGGTTTGCAGATCATAAGTTTCCAAATTATGTTTGCAGATTAAGAAGAGCACTTTATGGTTTGAAGCAAGCTCCAAGAGCTTGGAATTATAGACTTGTAAAGTATCTTAATGACCTTGGATATCAAAGTTCAAAGGCAGATGCAAGTTTACTTATCAAAAGAACAGATGAAGGTATGATCTACATTTGTATATATGTAGATGATATTATAATTACAGGTACCTCAAATGAAGGAATCAAGGAGGTGAAGAAGCTACTTGAAAGAGAATTTAAGATAAGTGATCTAGGAAAATTGTCATATTTTCTTGGAATGGAAATCACTTATGCAGAACATGGCATATATGTATCACAAGAAAGGTATCTCTTGAATCTTCTAAAGAAGTTTAACATGGAGAATTGCAGAGAGGCATCTACACCATTAGAGGTCAATCATAAACTCAGTAGATATGATGGTGCAGAGTTCAAAGACATGAGGAAGTATCAATCTTTAGTGGGAAGTTTGATTTATGCAACTCTAACAAGGCCTGATCTTAGTTATGCAGTTGGTGTCCTTTCTCAATTCATGCATTGTCCAAAAGATCCACATTGGATTGCAGGTCAAAGAGTCCTTAGATATATCAAAGGGACTTTGAAAGAAGGATTGTATTACCCTTTTACATCAAATATAAGATTGAGAGCCTATAGTGATTCAGATTGGGCAGGAAGTCAAGATGACAGAAGGTCTACTCATGGCTACATGATATACATTGGAGATAAGCTTGTGAGTTGGTGTTCAAAGAAACAACACACAGTGGCCTTATCATCAACAGAAGCTGAATACAAAGGACTTGTGGAAGCAGCAAAGGAAGTCATATGGATGCAGACATTATTCAAAAGCTTGGGAATTGATCAAGGTATACCCATCATTCATGGAGATAACATGAGTTCATTATATCTTGCAGCAAATCCTGTATTTCATGCAAGGACAAAGCACATAGAAATACAGTATCATTTTCTCAGAGAAAAGGTAATGGAGAAAGAGATTGAAGTGGTGTACACTTCTACAAAGGATCAGATTGCAGATATTATGACAAAAAGCTTGGATGGAGTGAAGACAAGTAGATTCAAGGAGATGGCAGGAATAAAAGAGAAGAAGACTATGTGAAGAAGTCAAATTATGCTAATTAGTGATTGAGGGGGAGCTGTTGGAGCTTCACTCACTAATTAGGCATGGATATATGAAGACATATGAAGAAATATGATGAAGGAAAGAAGAAGTGAAGAAAAGACTTACAGAAAACCAAGCCTAAGTGAAGGGACAATTTCACTATTGTAAATTAGTTCAAAATTAGAGTCTAGATTTGTATTTGATCTTCAGAAATTACGAGTTCAAGTCTAGAAGAATGTAAACCATAGGTATATAAGTTAATTTGAGTCAAAAATATGTAGAAGAGAACTTAATTTTGGAATTTGAGTGAGTAGAGAAAAGTCGTGTAATTTCTAAGAGAGATGGTGAGAGAAAACTTCTGAGTCTGAGAAAGTTTTCCATGGCTGTGAGCAAAATTAGACCAAGCCATTTTGTACACATCTTCTCTGATAATCAACACATGTTTGTGTAGAAGGATTGAGTCTAATTCTTCTTATACATTGAGTTCTAAGTCATTTCATATGACTGTGTAAGGTAGTTGACAGTTACGACTTTTCTGGCGCATATTTGACTGATCTTCTGAAGGTCAGATCTCGAAGCATGGTGTAAAGTTTTTGGTAAGTGATAGCTCATTTTAAAGCTACTCTCCTCAACTACATTTGGTCAAAAGATCTTTAAGAAACGGGATGCATACTCAGAGAAATCAGCTTAAGAGTGAAGGTATGTCAAATCGATGAAGTAGATTTTCAGTTTTCAGATATAGTGAAAAGTTTGGTACAAAATCAGAAGATTTTGAAGTCACTACTTGAAAGTTTTACTTGTTATATGTTCCTGAACACTAGCAAGAACTTCTCTTAGCAAGTGATCAAAAGATTTTGCAAAGATTGAGCTTATACAGGTCAGATTGAAGGATTGAAGAAAAGGCGCAAATTTTTGTGAAGTAAAAGTTTGGTTTTTCACTAAATTCAGAGATGGAGACTCACAATGTGAGTATTGCTAAGCTAATAGTGGTTATGGAGGTCTTCTAATACCACATTAGTTTAGTTCTTGTGGTGTTTTACACACCAACAGTAATGCGAGTGCGAGTTGACTCTGATGCTTGGAAGCACATAGATAGTAAGTGGCCAGAGTTTGCTAGTGAGCCTCGGTCCATACATCTAGGCCTAGCTATGGATGGAGTGAATCCATTTGGATTACGCAGTTCTTCATGGAGCACATGGCCTATATGTTTGGTCAATTATAATATCCCACCATGGTTGGCTACAAAGAAAGGTCATTTATTATTAGCTCTTATTATACCAGGTAAGTATAAGGTAAAAAACATGGATGTATATCTTGCACCACTTGTGGAAGAACTGCACATTTTATGGGATGGGATTACTGTGCGTGACATGTCCCAACCTATAAGAAGATGAGACGTGCGAGTGCAAGGCATAATTATGTGGACAATGCATGATTGGCCTAGTTATGGTGAATGTTCAGGTTTATCGATTTCGGGTTACCATGCTTGTCCTTTATGCAGACCATGACTCGAAGCACGCTATTCCAAAGCACTACGTAAAACTGTCTATGACGGACATCATAGATATTTACCTGATAGGCATGTTTTACGTGAAGGACAAATTGGTCGACAAGCGCAACACCAAATGAAAGCTAGCGATTGGAAACAACTGTGGGATTCAGAAAATCCAGTTGCTGGCATGAAACGGTTGTCCATTTTTCATGAAATCCCTTATTGGAGTGAATTGGAGATCAATCATTTGGTAGACCCGATGCATATTTTCAAGAATGTGGGAGAGATTCTTTGGAAAACTTTGATCGGAAAGAAAGAAAGCAAAGCACAAAGGGACGACTTAGAAGAGCGAGGTCGTATGCGAGAGTTGTGGGAAATTACTAAGCCCAATGGAATAGTATCGTCACCAAGAGCTCCTTGGGTGCTTCGCAGGATGGAAGAGCATCAAGTGAAGAAAACAATTTCAGAGTTTCATACACCTACTAGATGCATGAGATGTCTAAAGACTGCTTTCACACGGAACGACGATCTTGCAGGATCAAGTCTCATGATTGGCACAAGTTTTTATAGTTTGTGCTCCCTGTAGCCCTAAAAGATTGTCTTTCAGAGGATGTACGAAAAACCATTTATAAAATTAGTTCTTTAGTATGGTGTATATCTTCTAAAGAGATAAATAGAGATAGCATAGAGAGTGCAAAACTCAATGCTATCGAGGCTGTTTGTATGGTAGAGAAATACTTTCCCACAAGTATTCTCACTATTCAACTTCATTTACTGGTTCATGTAGTAGATGAAGTTGCAATAGCAGGAACTGTCCATAGTCGATGGATGTTCTTCTTAGAGCGCTTTATGAAGACATTAAAAGGGTTTGTTTGATAGAGAGCACGTCCAGAGGGTAGCATGGCAGAGGGATGGCTTGTACAAGAATCTCTTGTATTCATAACTGAGTTTCTACGTATATCGGATCTCGAAATGCCTCGCTTATGGAGCGATGATGAAGATCTTCATCTCGTAGGCGATGAACCACAAGGTAAAGGATTGCAAAGAAAAATGGATGCAGCTTTCAGAGAGAAGGCAATGAAGTTTTGCATAGTTAACTCTGAGCCTATGCAAAAGTGGTTAGAAAGGTATGAACTTGCCAAGGAAACTAACGCAAAGGAAAGAGCTCAGTTTCGAAGAAATCGTTCCACTCGATTTTTGCCTCTTCCAGAAAATCTTCGACCTCTCCCACCTTTTCCAACGAGCAGATGGCTAGATGCAGCGGTTTCACAAGCAAAGGTAGCAGGTGAAGATATCTCTAAAGAAGAAGAAGAACTCGCAAAAGGATGTGATTGGGAGTATATTAAATACGGTGCACTATGGTCTCATGGACGACACTTTCGAATTGCACGAATCGATCAAAATAGGTCTACTTTTGATAGTGGAGTGATGGTGAATTTTTTGCAAAAAAGTAGAGCGAGTGCAAGAGATGATAATGCTCTAGAAGGTGAGTTAGATTATTGTGGTGTGATTCAAGACATCTTGAAACTATCTTTCAGAAAGTTTGATTACTTTGTTTTTGACGTGAAATGGTTCAAAGTAGTCACCTCTGGAAGAAACGCAACAGTGAGACGGGATAAGAGCGGTTTGCTTCAAGTCGACTCCATAAGATTATGGATAGATGAAAGGGATACATTTGTACTTCCCGAACACTGTGAGCAAGTTGTTTTTATACCAGATTTAAAAGACCGAGAGTGGCTATTTGTTTTACAAGTCGCTCCACGTAGTAGACAAATTTTTGAAAACATAGATGTAGAAGAAAGTCCATCTCTAGTGGACTCAAAGATTCATTCGATAGTTGAGGAGGAAGAGATCATTGTTCGAGAAGAAGAGGTCATTGAAGAAGAGGTCATTGTTCAAGAAGACAAAGCAATAGCCGATGATCAGGAGGAAACCAACATAGCAAGCGATTTAGAAGCCATCAATATAGAGATAGATATTCTCGGTGCATCGGATCTTCAAGAGGATGCTAGAATAGAGGACTTTTGAATAAAACACTTGTACGTACTAATTTTTGGTTTTTTTTTTGTTTATTCTCTATATTACTTTTCTTATCGCATGCTAATTATTTGAGTTCTTTTATTGCAGAGCACGATGGGAGACAGTCGTCCAGTCACTCCACATTCCATGAAAGAGGAGCAGTTTTTGGAGTTCATCTCTCAGGTTCCTCCTGCGTATATGGCCGCTGCATCACAGTATTGGATCGCTCGTGGTAGTACTCCTCCTGGCCTCACTCCTGGCGGCCTTACTCCTTCCGGCCTCACTCTCGCTGGCCTCACTCCCGTCGGTGTCACCGCATCACTCCTACTGGTGTCACTCCTGCGGGTGGTGCTACTCCCGTAGGAGGTATGTCTCCTAGCTTTGTGACTCCACCATGACCATCTTTGTTCAAGTTCAAGTAGTAGTAATGTGGCTCCTATATAGGTAGTTACCAGGGCACAAGCCATTGTCGAAAAGATTTCCATCTTCAGGTTGATATTCAGAGAAATAAAAAAGTTTTGATTGGCAATATCTAAAACCTTCTATATCAATGGTACTAAATTGCATTGAGTTGAACTCTTTTCACTGGGAGTGCCTACAGGTAAGCTCTTAAGTGTATATGTTTGGGTTTTACCCTAAAAATTCATTTCAATGTGTACCCTAGAATGTAGGGGGTATGGGTAGAAACATAGAGGTTTAGCTAAATAAATGGGTATGAAAGTATATATATGAGTATTTTTTGTGGGTTTCCAAGGATATATATGTATATGTAGGTGTTACATTGATGTGTGAAAATGTTTAATTTTAATTATGATATGGATACATTTAATTAAAATCACTTATATCTTATAGATTAATTAAATTATTTTAACATATGCTTTAATTGGCGATTTTAATGATGAGTTTTTATAACAATTAAGGTCTTAAACCCTTAGTGTATACTTAAAATTAAAGGATTAATGAATTATTAAATTAAAACCTAAGTAAATTAAAATGAAATAAATAATGTGTGGTGTATATGAGTTAATGTTAAAGTGTGGAGAGAATAAAATGTGTATTTAAAGTATGAGAAAGGTAAAATTAAAATAATGGTGTGAGTCATTATAGATCAAAAGAGAGGCCGAGTAAAGGAGTTATGCAATTAAAGTGGCTAAAGTAAATTAAAAATGTGTGGTGAAGGAAGGAGAGTAAAAGTGAGGATGTGAGAGTAAAGTAAAAATCCAAAAGAGTGGTATACACATGACTTTATGTGTGTGTATATATATATATACATATATATATATATATATATATATATATATATATATATATATATATATATATATATATATATATATATATATATATATATATATATATGTGTGTGTGTGTGTGTGTGTGTGTGTGTTGAACTCTAGTTTTCCTAATGTTTTCTTGTAGGTTATATTATAAATTGTTCCAATCTAATGATTAGGAGAGAGAGATTGATTTTTTGGCGACAATGCTCTATGCATTAGGCACTGAGAGGAGAGAAATTTTTTAAAATTAATCTTCCTTCCCCCTTCCCACGGATGCAGCGTGCAATGCACAGGAAGGAGAGAGAGAGAGAGGAGGTTCATTAACCCCCCTTGGTAGCTAGCTGCTCTGTCGGCTTTAGAAATGAGCTGGCAGTGTTTCAAGAAGCACAGAGAGTGGGGTAGAAAGAGGGATAGATGGGAGGGAAGAAAGTACTGTAGGTAGAGAGAAGGGAGAGTTCCCATGGCGGGTGTTGGCTGTAGACATAGAGGAAAAGAGAGGGAGAGATGTTGGTAGAGAGAGAATTAAGGAAACAGAGAAAGAAAGAGAGAGAGAGAGGAAATATATATATATATATATATATATATATATATATATATATATATATATATATATATATATATATATATATATATATATATATATATATATATATATATATATATATATTAAATCTTACTAGTTATTTATTTGTAATTAAAATTAGATATTTAGTAATACATTGTTTTTAATTAGAGATAATTAAATTGATTTAGATATATATCAATGCATTGTTTTAATAATTAAATCTAATCACTTATTTTCTTGCATTCTTTTAATTAGATATAAGTAACTTGAATTAGATATTTTAATGTTTAAATTAGTTATTATGGTATGGTATAATTAGATAAGTAATTCTAAAGTTTCTTTAGATCTTCTTAGAGTTCAATATGTGAATACATGTATGTATGGATGTAAGTTGTATACGCATATGTATGTTAGCAAATGTATAAATGTTATTGGAAATCTAAGACTATATGGATGTGCATATGAATAATAGAGGCATGAGTAAGTATGAATGCAAATGCATGTTTGTATGCATGAATCTAATGTTAGCATGTGCATATAAAAGTGCATGTGTATGTGATGAGCATAGTATATACATATTAGCATATATGAACATGAGCATTAATGTATGCATGATTAGAATGCATGGGTATGAATGATATAATGAAAGCATGCATGAGAATGATGATGATTGATAGTAAGTGTGCATACATGTGAGAGCTAATGCATAACTATGCATATGAGTTTATTCATGATGTGATTTATGTTTGAGTATATTCATATGGAGTTGAAATGTATGTATGAGTAGGTATGCAAGTATAATTATATAAACATGCATTAGATATTTGAATGTGCACTATAAAAGCATAAATATATACATAAGAGAGTGGGTTATTATGAGTTAGCATAAGACTAAGTTTATAAATATGTGTTAGAATGAATGTTAGTATGGATATAAATATTCGTGAATATGCTTATGGCAATAAAGAGTAATTATTAAGAGTAATACATGATGATTAGAAGGCATGAATTGATGGAGAGTGCTAATCTCCAAAAGAACAACCTACTCTTGAAGCTAGAGCACCTCTATATCAAGAGTAAGTCAAAACCTTCACTAATTTAGAGGATCAATTACCAATTATCAAAATTTTGGAGAAACTGTGAAGAAGATGATTCTACAGAAAGTCTGCTGCACATATCATTCTCATTGACTTATCAATTATGTAAAGTTTTTTATACAACTTTGTACAAGGTGTTGGCTATAGATTGCGCACCTTCTCCAAGTTAAATCATTTCAAAAGACTCAGTAGAACTTGAGAAATCATCTCAACAAGTCATCTATGTCTAAAACTACTCTTCTGAGAAGTCGATTTAGACACCTGTAACTTCTAACACTTGGTTCTCTCAATCTAGAACCCGTTTATACAAATGCTTTTAGCCAAAGGTAGCTTACCTTCCAGTTAAAGATTGAGTGCTTGCTTGCTCAAAACTTTACACTATGGAAGGAGAACTGACCAAAACATTAACATCGAGTTTTGCGCCTGTATTAGGATTTAACAATGAACTCTTCTTCACATATGAATGTTCCTACTCATAATTCTCACAGCCTATTTACAATTAGGCTCTCAAACTTTAACCATAGACTCATTAACTATGGACTTAGACATCTACAAAATGATTCTTGAAATGATCAAGCACAGAAGGATAATACACAGAAAGATCGGGCGCAACATTTTGCATTTCTGAGAAATTCTTACATTTGAGTAATGAGAGAGATTCTACTCACTTCTAAAAGTCTAATGACATCTAATTCTCCTCAAATCTTATTCTCACATAATCTCTCTATTTGCCCCGAAATTTTCTTTGTATATATAGGCAAATATTTACAAGCTCATGACCATTCAAAAGTATATGATGAAGTGACTCTAAAATAATGTACATATGTATACACATCTTTATCTCCTGAATATGTACTTCCTTCATGCTTCATGACTTAGTCTTTTCTTCAGTCCTTGACTTCAATTCTTCACCCAAAACTTCAAATGTTGATTGCTATGCACCAACAGCTCCCCCTCAATCATCAATTGAGGTTTTCTCTATCTTCTTTATGCCTGCCATGTCTTTGAATCTGTGTAGCTTTGGTCCATCCAAGTTTTTTGTTAGCATATCAACTATCTGATCTTTTGTTGAAGTATGTATGACTTCAATCTCTTTATCCATCACCTTCTCTCTCAGAAAGTGATACTGAATCTCAATGTGTTTAGTCCTGGCATGAAAAACAGGATTAGCAGCTAGATACAATGAACTCATGTTATCTCCATGAATAGTGGGTATACTCTGAGTAATGTGAAAACTCTTCATGAGAGTCTTGAGCCATATCACTTCCTTTGTAGCTTCAACCATGCCTTTGTACTTAGCCTTTGTAGATGATAAAGCAATTGTGTGTTGCTTCTTTGAACACCTAGAAATTAACTTATCTCCCACATAACACAAGTATCCATATGTTGATCTCCTATCATCAGGATTACCTGGCCAATCTGTATCACTATAGATCTTGATGTTTGTATCTGATGTAAAACCATAATACAAACCTTCTTTGAGTGTACCCTTAATGTACCTCAACACTCTTTGACCTGCAATCCAATGTTCTTTCCTAGGGCAATGCATGAATTGAGATAATACTCCAACTGCATATGACAAGTCAGGCCTAGTTAATGTAGCATAGATCAGACTACCAACCAAACTTTGATATAGTTTCATATCCTTGAACTCTTCTCCTCCATATCTGCTCAATTTATGATTCACCTCCATTGGAGTAGGTGCTACCCTGCAATCATTCATCTTAAACTTGATCAACAAGTTTCTCAAATACCTTTCTTGAGTTACATACACCCCATGTTGAGTATATGAGATCTCCATGCCCAAGAAATATGACAAGTCTCCCAAGTCACTGATTTTGAACTCTTTCTCCATTTGCTTCTTTAGACTTTGAATGCCTTTCTCATCTGTATCTGTAAGAATTATATCATCAACATATATGCACATGTATATGAACCCATCATCACTTGCTTTGACAAGCAAACTACTATCTGCTTTAGATACTTGGAATCCAAGTTCTTTCAAGAACTTTACAAGTCTATAGTTCCATGCCCTTGGGGCCTGCTTCAAGCCATACAAATCTCTCTTGAGATTGCATACATGATCTGGATACCTTCCATCTCTGAACCCTTGTGGTTGCTCCATGAAAACATCATCTGAAATATAACCATTTAAAACATCATTCTTTACATCTAATTGACATAATTTCCAACCTTTACATGCAACAATAGCTATGAGTGTCCTGATAGTTGTCATCTTTGCCATAGGACTATAGGTTTCATCATAAACAATACCATATGTCTGAGCAAACCCTTTCACAAAAAGTCTAGCTTTATACCTAGACACACTTCCATCTGCAAATCTCTTTGTCTTGTAGACCCATTTGCATCCAATGATCTTCTGACTATTTGGTTTAGGAACCAAATGCCATGTCTGATTTTCCATCAATGCATCATACTCTTCCTGCATAGCTTTCTCCCAAATTTCCTTACCTTTTGCCTCTTCATATGTAGAAGGGTCTTCATCTACCTTTTTCATATATGCATAATCTTTGGTAGCCAAAAAAGAAGTGTCATAGCTATACCTTGTAGGTTGCCATTTGTGTCTTGATGACCTTCTGAGTTCTCCACTCCTTGAGGTTTCTGGTTCATCACATTCTGGATCAAATCTTGGCACTTCTTCAACTTCAACCTGCACTTCATTATTCTCCTCTTCATCAAATATCTGAACCTTTGATTTACCTTTCTTTTGATTCACAATTTCTTCATCACCTGCATAAATATTGATTGTACCTACATACCAAGTACCTTGCTCATCAAATGTAACATCCTTTGATACAAGAAATTGTTTTGTGGATGGACTCCACAACCTATATCCCATCTGCTTATCATCATATCCAAAATGAATACATATTTTTTAGCTTTAGGTTCCAATTTATGCCTCAATTGTGATGGAACATATGCATATGCCAAACATCCAAATACTTTGCAATGATCGAGAGTAGGTCTCTTACCCCACCATGCCTTATATGGTGTCATACCCTGCAGATCTTTACATGGTAACCTATTGACCAAATAAGTAGTTGTAATTACAGCCTCAGCCCACAAGTAGTTTGGGCAATTTTTCTCCTTCATCATGGATCTTGCAAACTCAACAAGAGTTCTATTTCTCCTTTCTGCTACACCATTTTGTTGAGGAGAGTACCTGCAAGTAACCTCTCTCTTTATACCTGCATTCCACAAGTAATCATTGAACTCATTAGAGAAATACTCTCCCCCTCCATCTGACCTTAGTCTTTTCAATTTATGACCTGTAATTCTCTCTACATACACATGATAATGTTTGAAAGTATTGAATACTTCTGACTTATCTTTGATCACATAGATAATGATCCATCTAGTAGCATCATCAACATAAATCACATAATACCTTGAACCATTGATACTGAAATCCTTTGATGGTCCCCACACATCTGTGTGTACCAATTCAAGCTTTTCTGAATACATAAAGCCATGCTTAGAATAAGATTGCTTATGAGCCTTACCTAATTGACATGCCTCACATCTGTATGTCATATGTTGACCTGCAACATTATGCAATCCAAGCACTGAACCATTATTAACCATATCTTTGATACCTCTTTCATTGAAATGTCCAAGCCTTTTGTGCCAAAGATCTAACTCAGAGATCTTATGTCCTCCATAGGTGAACAAGGCATGACCAACATTGCCTTGGATCTTCAATGTGAACAATCTTCCTTTCTTTCCTGAAACAATTTGTTTATGCCCATTGCTAGGGTCTTCCACAAACACTCCTTCATTAGTAAACCTAAATTCATAACCTTTTTCAACAATTTGTCCTACACTTATCAAATTCTTAAGAATTGTAGGAACATACAAGACCCTAATCAAGAGAGTACTACCATCCTTAGCCTTCACTGATCCAATTGACTTCACATTGTGCTTTGTGTTGTCACCTGTTTGAACTACATGATTAGTTACCTTATTCTCCAAATCTGTCATCAAAGCTATGTTGCCACTCAGGTTATTGCTACACCCTGAGTCAATGTAGAAGACTCTTTGGTCTTCACTTTGTCTTTCACAAGTTGCATTCATTATCAATGTTGAATCCTCCTTCTGATCTGAAGCATAATTGTAGTAGGTATTGTTGTATTGTTGACTTTGGAATCCTCTACCTGCATTTCTTCCAAAGTAACCTCTACTACCTCTACCTCTGAAATTACCTCTTTGATTTCTGCCACCTCTTCCTCTTGAATTAAAATTCTGATTATATCCACCATTGCTCTGAGTATTATGCCAACAATCATTAGCTAAGTGATTTTTCTTACCACAAATCCAGCAAGCTTTGACTCCATCTTTATTACTCCTGCCTCTTCCTCTACCTTTGCCACCTCCTCTTCCTCTTAGGAAGCTGGCTTGGCTAGTTGTACCTTCATCTTCATTTGTTTGTTGCTTCCCTTTGATATTGTTCTTCTTATCCTTTGAATACATTGCATGACCTGCACTTTTATCACTTTCACCTTTGACATCCTGCTCAAAGGTTAGCATGTGACCTAGCAACTGATTTAAATCAGGAGTAAAATGATCAAGTGAAAATTCAGTAGACAAAATTAATGTCTTCCATTTGTCATCACCTCTCAAACCTGTAAGGATTTGCCTTACCGATTTATCCTCCTCAATGTCTTCATCAACTGCTCCTAATGCATCTGCAATGTCCTTCATTCTTGTTACATAATCTGAGATGGATTGAGAGGCCTTCTTCTTGAATGTAGTAAATTTTGCCCACAAGGATGCCTTTCTTGACTTTGTGGTGTTTTGGAAATGCTCCTCCAAAGCATTCCATATATCACTTGCACTTTCAAGACCTCTAATGTGAGGTAGCAAGTAATCATTAACTGCCATATAGATAATGCTCCTAGCTTGAGCATCTTTCTTCATCCAATTCTTCAATTATGATAATTCCTCCCTAGTTGGAACACTAGGATCTCTGAACTGAGGCTTTTCTTCTTCACCTGTGATATAAGCTATCAAGTCTTTGCTCATAAGATGAGCTTCCATCCTCATTGACCATGATGGATAGTTCTCTCTATCTAATTTCTCTATCTGAAGAGAATCTCCCATCCTTTCTTCACCTGTGTATTGAATTCTTCAAACTTTATGAGTAATAGATGTACCTTTACTTTGAATGATATTCCTTTTTTCTTCCTTGATGTCGTATGAACTCCTTCTCAAGCTTTTCTCTCAGCTTTCACCTTTTGAACCTTCAGATATTGAATTCTTTATGAGTGAAGCAGTCGAGATCCTTCCTTTCTTCAATTTTGATGCTTCCTGCTCTGATACCACTGATGGAGAGCGTTAATCTCCAAAAGAACAACCTACTCTTGAAGTTAGAGCACCTCTATATCAAGAGTAAGTCAAAACCTTGACCAATTTAGAGGATCAATTACCAATTATCAAAATTTTGGATAAACTGTGAAGAAGATGATTCTACAGAAAGTCTACCTCACATATCTTTCTCATTGACTTATCAATTATGTAAAGTTTTTGATAAAACTTTGTACAAGGTGTCACCTATAGGTTGCACACCTTCTCCAAGTTAAATAATTTCAAAAGACTCATTAGATCTTGAGAAATGATCTCAACAAGTCACCTATGTCTAAAACTGCTCTTCTGAGAAGTCGATTTAGACACTTGTAACTTCTAACACTTGGTTCTCTCAATCTAGAACCCGTTATACAAATGCTTTTAGCCATAGGTAGCTTACCTTCCAAATTAAAGATTGAGTGCTTGCTTGCTCAAAACTTTACACTTTGGAAGGAGAACTGACCAAAACATTAACATCGAGTTTTGCACTTGTATTAGGAAACAGTGAACTCTTCTTCACATATGAATGTTCCTACTCATAATTCTCACAGTCTGTTTACAATTAGGCTCTCAAAATTTAACCATAGACTCATTAACTATGGACTTAGAAATCTACAAAAGGATTCTTGAAATGATCAAGCACAGAAGGAGAATACACAGAAAGATGGGGCGCAACATTTTCCATTTCTGAGAAATTCTTACATCTGAGTAATGAGAGAGATTCTACTCACTTCTAAAATTCTAATGACATCTAATTCTCCTCAAATCTTTTTCTCACATAATCTCTCTATTTGCCCCGATATTTTCTTTGTATATATAGGCAAATATTTACAAGCTCATGACCATTCAAAAGTATATGATGAAGTGACTCTAAAATAATGTACATATGTATACACATCTTTATCTCCTGAATATGTACTTCCTTCATGCTTCATGACTTAGTCTTTTCTTCAGTCCTTGACTTCAATTCTTCACCCAAAGCTTCAATTGTTGATTGCTCTGCACCAACATGAATGTGGTGGGGTGCATAAGTATGAGAATGTAATGCATGAGCATAAGAGTATGTACACATGCATGTAAAGTGCATTAGTATGCATGCAAAATGTATGCATGTAAGTGAATGTATTAGCATGAGTGTGAAGGTATGCATAAGAGTGCATGTGAATACTTTAATGTATGCATGAGCATATGTATGTGTATTAAGCATGTATGAGAATGAATAAGAATATATGAGAATGTTATGAGAATTATGTTTTGTAAGACATACTAATTTTTGATTGTTTTCTTGTAGACATTGAAGAATATCAAGATTACAAAAAGAGGAAAGATTGAAGAGTTCTGACAAAGGATTCAAGCATTGGCTTTTGAAGAGATTGGAGTTGGAGCTGTTTACCTGTTTCTTCTCTGACATCTTTTTTCTTACTTAAGTTTGGATTAGACTTGTATAAGGCTTATATTTAGATCTATAGCTTTCATAGCAAGGCTTTCATTTAGAACTATAATTTTCATTTAGACCGATTACATGTTGTCTGTTATCTGATGTCTTAAACAACACAACTGCAAATGAATTTTCAAATGAATTTACTTCATCTTTTATTTTCAAAATGTTGTTACCTTCTGCTCATAACAATACTATTACCCAACATGAATATAATGAAACCATAGAAGTAGAAGCAGAAGAAGTCATTAAGGATCAAATGACTAAAGAATCATTAATATCCCTTTCATTTGATCATTGTCTATCTAGATTTTTAACTTTATTTTCTATTGCATCTCCCGAACCCTAGGATACTGAAAATTTATTTCCACCACCGCTAATGAGACATACTCAACCACAACACATTGAAAACGAAGTAGAAGAGATTATTAAGAACATGTAACCGAGGAATCATTAATTTTACCTTCTTATCAAGATGCTATTGCTCAGTATAGGGTAGCTCAACCATACGGTCCATAGAAGCATAGAGTGATAAGCATTTCATATTACTTAAGTTTAGATATTTATTAGATCTTTAGTACTTTAAGTATTTGGGTTATTTGAACCTTCATTTTGTTGGTGCAGACCAATCACCAACTGAAGGCTTGGAAGATCAAATGATGAAGGAAGAATCAATTCCTAAAGTGTGGAAGAAGATTACATTCAGAGGACAAGAGAAGTGTACACATATGTACATTAGTATAGTCATAGATGACTTAGATCTTTTGTTCAGTAAGAATTATGTACAAATTATCTATAAATACCTTGAGAAAAGTCGGGGCATGTATGAGAGCATATGTGACAATAGTTAGAAGCCAAGAATGAGGAAGTTAGAAGTCATGAGATAGAGAAAAAGTTAGTTGTGTTAGCTCTCATCACTCAGTTGTAATTTCTCTGAGTAAATGAAAATTTTTGCGCCCGATGTTTCTGCGTGTTCTCCTTCTACAGTAGATCAATTGTGAAATGCTTTTGTACAAGTCTAAGTTGAGAGTTGCTTGACCTCTGTGCAAAGTTTTAGCTTCCAATTGTAATCAGGCTGAGTGAATTAAGTGTAGGAACATTCATATGTGAAGTATGTTCACTGGTTCCTAAAACAGGCGCAGATTTCGAAGTCAATGTTTTGGTCATTTCTCCTAGCACAGTTTAAAGTTTTGCATGAGTGAGGGCTTAATCTTTAAGTTGGAAGATAAGCTACTCATGTCTAGAAGCATTTTGTAAAACGGGTTCTATTCAAGGATAACCAAGTCTTAAAAGTTACAGGTGTAAAGTCGACTGTTCTGAGTGACAGTTTCTGACATAGGTAACTTGAGAAGTTGATTTCTCAAGTTATACTTAATCTTTTGAAGTAATTCAACTTGGAGTAGATGCGCAATCTCTAGTAGATACTTCGTACAAAGTTTCATGAAAAACTTTACATGTTTGATAGGTCAATGTGGAGAAATAGTGCAGCACACTTTTCTGTGTTTCATCTTCTTCACAGATTTGTTAATCTTTTGATAATTAGCAATTGATCCTCTAAATTAGTGGAGTGTTTGACTTATTCTTGGTATAGAGGTGCTCTAATCACAAGAGTAAGTTGTTCTTTTGGAGGTTAACATTCTCCATCAGTGGTATCAGAGCAGGAGACATCAATTTGAAGAAAGGAGGATCCCGACTATTGCAGATTCAAGAAATTCAACACTTGAAGGACTAAGAAGTGAAAGCTTGGAGTCAAAGCTCGAGGAGAAGACTATTTGACATCAAGAAAGGCAAAAGGAGTCCAATTCGAAGTAAAGGTACATACATTGTTTGTAAAGCTTGAAGATTTCAATACACAGGTGGACACAAGATGGGAGAAAGCTTGCAGATTGATAAGCTAGATAGGGAGAACTATCCAGCATGGTCCATGAGGATGGAACCACACCTCATGAGCAAAGATCTTATATCATTTATTACAGGAGATGAAGAAAAACCTAAGTTTGCAGATCCAAGTATTCCTACTAGGGAAGAGCTTGCAATGTTGAAGACTTGGATGAGAAAGGATGCTCAAGCAAGGAGCATCATCTACATGGCTGTAAATGATTACCTTCTACCTCATATCAGAGGTTTGGAAAGTGCCACAGATGTTTGGAATGCCTTGGAAGAGCATTTCCAAAATACAACTAAGTCAAGGAAGTCCTCACTATGGGCTGAGTTCACAACTTTCAAGAAGAAGAGCTCACAATCAATTTCAGATTATGTGGCAAGGATGAAAGATATTGCAGATAGCTTGGGAGCAGTGGATGAAGATATTGAAGAAGAAAAGTTGGTAAGACAAATACTTACAGGTTTGAGAGGAGATGAGAAGTGGAAGCCTTTTATATTGTCCATAGAATTGTCACTTGATCACTTTACTCCTGACCTTAATCAATTGCTAGGACACATGCTAACCTTTGAGCAGGATCTTAAAGGAGACAATGATAGAAGTACAAGTCAAGCTATGTACTCTAAGGACAAGAAAAAGAATGGCAAGGGAAAGCAATCAAATGATGATGAAGGGAATTCAAATCAAGCTAACTTCACAAAGGGGAAGACAAATTTCAGAGGTAAAGGAAGAGGAGGTAAGAATAAAGATAATGCTAAAGCTTGTTGGATTTGTGGCAGAACAAATCATTTGGCAAATGATTGTTGGTATAACAATCAAAATGGTGGAAGCAATAATCAGAATTATAACCCAAGAGGTAGAGGAGGCAGAAACCAAAGAGGCAACTTCAGAGGAAGAAGTGGTAGGACATCATATGGTAGAGGAGGTGGAAGAAACTTCCAATCTCAATCCTACAACAATAATTATTACAATTATGCATCAGATCAGAAGGATGACATGACTCTTATCTTGAATGCAACTCATGAATCAATGGGAGAAGATCAAAGAGTGTTTTATATTGACTCAGGGTGCAGCAACCATCTGAGTGGGAATCTATCTTTGATGACTGATATGGAAGCAAAGGTGAATGGACATACAGTTCAAACATGTGACAATACCAAACATAAAGTGGAGAGCATTGGATCAGTAAAGACAAAGAGTGGAAGTACACTTCTGAGCAAGGTACTTTATGTTCCTACTATTCCTAAAAATCTGATAAGTGTAGGGCAAATTGTGGAGAAAGGATATGAGGTAAGATTCACAAATGATGGTGTTTATGTACAAGATCCAAATCAGGGATATAGAAACATAATTGCAGGTAAAAAGGAAGGAAGATTGTTCACTCTCAAAGTCCAAGGTAATGTGGGACATGCATTATTTACCTATGGAGGTCAAAAGGTGTCTGAATTAGACCTATGGCATAAAAGGCTAGGTCATTTCAATGAGAGAGCTATAAAGGAGATGTCAAAGAATCAGGTGGTGCTTTGGATTGCCAAATATTGAAGGGCAACATATGGTGTACAAGTGTGAAGCTTGTCAATTAGGTAAAGCACATAAGAGTTCTTATAACAAATCAGGGTACAAGTATTCAAATATGCTTGAATTGGTTCATACAGATGTATGGGGTCCCTCAAGGGACTATAGCATAAATGGATCCAGATATTATGTGTTGTTTGTTGATGATGCAACCAGGTGGATTACTTTGTATGTAATCAAGGATAAATCAGAAGTTTTCAAGACATTCAAACATTTTCATGCTTATGCAGAAAGGATCACAGGACAAAAGCTAAAGAGGTTAAGATCAGATGGAGGGGGAGAGTATTTCTCAAAAGAGTTTGATGATTATTTGTGGAATGCAGGTATCAAAAGAGAAGTGACTTGCAGGTACTCCCCTCAACAGAATGGAGTAGCAGAAAGGAGGAATAGGACTCTTGTAGAGTTTGCAAGAGCCATGATGAAGGAAAAGAATTGTCCAAATTACTTATGGGCAGAAGCCATTAACACTGCAACATACCTTGTGAATAGGTTGCCTTGCAAAGCTTTGGATGGAGGAACCCCTTATGAAGCATGGTGGGGTAAGAAACCTACCCTTGATCATTGTAAGGTTTTTGGATGTATTGCATATGCTTATGTTCCTTCACAATTAAGACATAAGCTAGAACCAAAAGCAGAGAAGTATGTGTTTATTGGATATGATGATAGACAGATGGGTTACAGGTTGTGGAGTCCATCCACAAAGCAATTTCTTGTTACTAAAGATGTAACATTTGATGAGCAAAACATGTGGTATACAGGATCACCAAATGAGTATACAGGTGTTGAAGAAATACAAAGAAAAGGAAAGGCAAAGGTAAAAGTATGTGAAGAAATTATTGATGAAGTTGACTCTAGATGTAGAGTGCAGGATCATGTAGAAGAAGGGCCAAGATTTGATCCAGAATCAAATGAGGCTGAAACTTCAAGAAGTGCAGAAATCAGAAGATCTACAAGGGAAAGGAAAGAACCTATAAGGTATAGTTATGATACATCTTTCCTAACAACAAAAGATTATGCATACATTGTGAAGACAGAAGAAGATCCAACCACTTATGAAGAAGCCAAAGGTAAACAGAATTGGGAGAAGGCAATGCAGGAAGAGTATGATGCTCTACTTGAAAATGAAACTTGGGAACTAGTACCAAGACCAAAGAATCAGAAGGTCATTGGATGCAAGTGGGTATATAAAACAAAGAGGTTTGCAGATGGTAAGGTGTCTAGATATAAGGCTAGGCTTGTGGTCAAAGGTTATGCCCAAACTTATGGGGTAGATTATGATGAAACCTTTAGTCCTGTTGCTAAGATGTCTACAATTAGGACATTGATTGCTATTGCTACTTGTAAGGGATGGAAATTATCACAATTGGATGTGAAAAATGCATTTTTAAATGGATACATTGCAGATGAAGTATATATGGAGCAACCAGAAGGCTTCATGGAATCAATTGGATCAGATTATGTGTGTAAGCTCAAGAGAGCTTTATATGGGTTGAAGCAAGCCCCAAGAGCTTGGAATTACAGATTGGTCAAGTTCTTGAATGAATGTGGATTTCAAGCATCAAAGGCAGATAGTAGCTTGCTAGTGAAGGCAAGTGAAAATGGATACATTTACATGTGCATTTATGTTGATGATATTATTGTTACAGGAACAGATGCTCAAGGAATCAATGAACTCAAAAGACAAATAGAGAAGGAGTTTAAGATAAGTGACTTGGGAAACTTATCTTATTTTCTAGGAATGCAGATTGTGTATACTCAACATGGAGTATATGTTTCACAAGAGAGATACTTGAAGAATCTTCTAGTCAAGTTTAACATGGAAGATTGCAGGACCTCAACTACACCATTGGAGGTAAATCATAAATTAAGCAGGTATGAAGGTGAAGAGTTCAATGATATGAAGAAATATCAGAGTTTGGTAGGTAGTTTAATCTATGCTACCTTGACAAGGCCAGATCTATCATATGCAGTAGGTGTGTTGTCACAATTTATGCATTGTCCAAAGAAGACTCATTGGATTGCAGCCCAAAGGGTACTCAGATATATCAAAGGAACCCTAAGTGAAGGTTTGTACTATGGTTTCACTTCTGACACAAGAATCAAAGTGTTTAGTGATGCAGATTGGGCAGGTGACTCAGATGATAGAAGGTCTACTCATGGGTATCTCTGTTATGTTGGAGATAAGCTAGTTTCTTGGTGTTCAAAGAAGCAACATACAGTTGCTTTATCATCCACAGAAGCTGAGTATAAGGGAATGGTAGAAGCTGCAAAGGAAGTGATATGGTTGAAGACCTTGATGAAAAGTTTTGAGTTTGATCATAGTACTCCAATAATTTTTGGAGACAATATGAGTTCTTTGTATTTGGCAGCTAACCCTGTTTTTCATGCCAGGACTAAGCATATAGAGATTCAGTATCATTTCTTGAGGGAAAAGGTACTAGATAAAGAGATTGAAGTGATGTACACTCCAACAAAAGAACAAGTGGCAGATATGATGACAAAGAGTCTGGATGGACCTAAGTTACAAAGGTTCAAAGACATGGCAAGTATAAAGAAGACAGAGAAAAGCTCAATTGATGATTGAGGGGGAGCTGTTGGTGCAGACCAATCACCAATTGAAGGCTTGGAAGATCAAATGATGAAGGAAGAATCAATTCCTAAAGTGTGGAAGAAGATTACATTCAGAGGACAAGAGAAGTGTACACATATGTACATTAGTATAGTCATAGATGACTTAGATCTTTTGTTCAGTAAGAATTATGTACAAATTATCTATAAATACCTTGAGAAAAGTCGGGGCATGTATGAGAGCATATGTGACAATAGTTAGAAGCCAAGAATGAGGAAGTTAGAAGTCATGAGATAGAGAAAAAGTTAGTTGTGTTAGCTCTCATCACTCAGTTGTAATTTCTCTGAGTAAATGAAAATTTTTGCGCCCGATGTTTCTGCGTGTTCTCCTTCTACAGTAGATCAATTGTGAAATGCTTTTGTACAAGTCTAAGTTGAGAGTTGCTTGACCTCTGTGCAAAGTTTTAGCTTCCAATTGTAATCAGGCTGAGTGAATTAAGTGTAGGAACATTCATATGTGAAGTATGTTCACTGGTTCCTAAAACAGGCGCAGATTTCGAAGTCAATGTTTTGGTCATTTCTCCTAGCACAGTTTAAAGTTTTGCATGAGTGAGGGCTTAATCTTTAAGTTGGAAGATAAGCTACTCATGTCTAGAAGCATTTTGTAAAACGGGTTCTATTCAAGGAGAACCAAGTCTTAAAAGTTACAGGTGTAAAGTCGACTGTTCTGAGTGACAGTTTCTGACATAGGTAACTTGAGAAGTTGATTTCTCAAGTTATACTTAATCTTTTGAAGTAATTCAACTTGGAGTAGATGCGCAATCTCTAGTAGATACTTCGTACAAAGTTTCATAAAAAACTTTACATGTTTGATAGGTCAATGTGGAGAAATAGTGCAGCACACTTTTCTGTGTTTCATCTTCTTCACAGATTTGTTAATCTTTTGATAATTAGCAATTGATCCTCTAAATTAGTGGAGTGTTTGACTTATTCTTGGTATAGAGGTGCTCTAATCACAAGAGTAAGTTGTTCTTTTGGAGATTAACATTCTCCATCACATTTATCCTAGTTATCAAGTATACTTAATTTACCTGAGTTTGTCCCAAACACCCAGCGTGTGACGATCGAATTGGCAGATGACCTGATCCATCATCCGAGCAGCTAATACTTCCTGACATGGGTGAATCTGACGTGAAGACTCGGCACGACATTTCAGGTAGATATGTATACATTTCATTTCTGGCCTGCATATGCATGTACGTACATTGGTAATTGTAGCAGTTGCATCGACATCCGTTGAGGAAGTAGCTGACTCTCAAACCTTTTAATCTCTTGGTTGTCGAGGGCTGGTCATTGTGACCTCAGTGCCTCCACAGAGGTTGACAAGTAGGAGGATCCTGTTCACGCTACCTTTTGTCCCTCAACTTTTTTGGAAGCCACGATTGCATATGCATGACTAGAATTGATGTATTAGGATTAATTTGATCAATCGAAATGTAAAAACTTTGCACAAAGCACGATCACAAAGATCCTCTTCAACAAATTTATTCAGGTATATTTCTTTTACTTCTGTTAACAAATTATTTTTTACCACCGCATCGCAACAAGAACAAGAAATAGACGTTGGTACGAGAACTACATACATATATTTCGGTTCTTTCAATAAATTTAGATTTATATAATATGGCTAATCAATTTGAAGAACAACGTATATGGAACATAATTGATTCAATCAAAATGGATAGGGGTGAATTGAATGGGATAAATGTTAATGCATACCTTAGGTATTATGAACAACTTACTGAACAATATGGGCTACGTGAGGATCATAAAAAGGACACAATTATACACATTTCTCATGGTTTTACCACAGAAAGAATTCAACTTAGAGTAGTCCAACCTAATATGACTTGGGAAAACCTTAAAACCCAACATCTTACTGAATTTTCACACGAGGATTATAGTAAGAATAATAGGGCTATATTTATGAGATTGGTAGGAACTACTAAACTTGATCAACATATAACTCAAGGGTTAACTGAATTTGATGTTCAATTTAACCAAATGCCTCAAGTAGACCAAAAAACTTTAGAGCTGGATAAATTACGAAGTCTTCTAAGCCTGCTTGACACCTCTCTTAGATGGGTGCTTGAACTTATGCTGGAGGATGGAGCGATTGCCAGTGCGTTAACTAGAAATCGGGTGAATGTATGAGAGGCTGTCCATAGGCTAGCGCAAAGACAAGAGCGTAATCAAATGCAAACCCCTAGGATAAATGATAGAGATATGCTAGGTAAGGTAGAAAATGATCACACTTCACAAAACCTTGTTAGGGATGAATCAGAAATTACTATGTTGAAAACTATAGTTGAATCAATAGCCAAACATATGGAGACTTTCGCAACTGAAATGGCAACCATGAAAAGTATGCAAGAAATTAGATTAAGAGATCAGGAGAAACCCAGAGAGCTAGATCAATATCCTAGGACCCAAATGCCAACTAGCTCGTAGATGCCTCTGGTGTAATAACATTGACCAACCACACTGGACATGTAATTTATTTAAAGAGGCCAAAGATAGGAATTGGGTCACTAAGGTTGATCGAAAGATCTGTGATTATGTGACCAAAAGACCTTTAGCAACAAACTATGGAAAAGGGGGTATGAAGAATTTCTTTGAAGCCTCTACAAGTCAAAATACTTATGCTTGTAGGCTTGAAAGCGATGACTCTAATTGTGACTTTTGGAATCAAGTTTATGACATTGTTAGTAAGGAGAAATTAACTTTTGAGTCCTTATATGCTACAAGTTCTGATATCAGAGCAAAGAATGCTGGAATGAGCAAGTAGATATGTTTTGTGTCTACGTTCATGAAACTAATATAGATGAGAAAAGGAAACGTGATGAAGAGGGGCAATCTAAACATACGACTAGGACTAGAAAAGAGAGTGAGACTACTGAATCAATTAATGAACCACCTAGAATGGAGCCTAGTCAAGAAACTAAACAACAGGAACATGATAAGAAACCTCAGAACAAATGAAAAGTAAAAAAAAGTGGTAGAAAACTTAGAAAAGAAAGCAACAAAGGAAGACAAAAGTCAAGATAAAATCAATGAGACTCAACCAATACGTGAAGAAGGTGCTAAAAAAGAAAAAGACAAAAAGAAACTGCCTACTTTTCGATTGATCTCTCAAATAGAGAAACAGATAGATATCCGGAAGGTAATGGATGAGAAAATTATGAAAGCAGAGGTGAATGTGACATTAGAAGAATGGTTAGCATTTTCACGAACAAATGTTAAAGAAGATTTTAAGAGTATTATAAAAAGACAAAGAGAACCTATAGAATATAAAACTGAGGATATAGAAATGGAAGAGAGGAAAGAACATGATGAACCTAAAGTTAGTATTGTTCAAATTAATGAATCTGAATATTGTGAACCATTTGAACATAAGAATTATTTGGGCCTCGTGATTGGACATTTTGAGAAAGGAAATGGAGCCCCAAATAGTCACTTTACTAAAAAAACAGTGGGCTAGGGGAATGAGTAAAACCATGGTTAAAATTGGAAATAATAATAAAAGTCAAATAACTTTAATAGATGCAGGATCGAAAATAAATGTTGTCTCAAGGGAGTTGTACAATGAGGGTAAATGGCCTATAGATAGAGACCATGGGTGGAAAATGAAAGCAACTAATAATGCTTCTGGATATTTACTTGGAGCATGTGCAAATGTTCCGATCACTATTGGAGATGTTAGAGAGGAGCATAATTCCTTTGTTCATCATGATTGCTCATACCCAATTATTTTGGGATAGCCATTCATTTGTGAACAGAGAATGGAAACCAAAGTACTTGATGATGGTAGTGCTTTTGCTAGAATTCATTCTCGTGATGGTCTAAAATCTGTTCAATTTATTAGGCTTTGCATTAATCATCCTTGCAATTGTAGGTCCTTAAGAAAAACCCCTTTGACACATTTTGATCAGGATTTCAAGTGAATGCCACTCTTGAGCGAGATGATGGTGGACTTTGGTTTGATATCTCGCAAACTCTTGTACATAATTTAGATAAGATGACTCTTTATTTTCCATCTGCTACTTTAAATATTTTGCATGTCAAAAAAATGCCTAAAAAACTCATTAAAACATATGCAAAACATTTAAAAAGCAAAGGATATCTGTTATCTGAAGAAAACATTGAACATGTTATTGAAACCACACATTGTTTCTCAACACTAGAAGAACTAGAAATTGTTGTTAGAATAATTCTAATTCTTATATTCTACTATCTTCACTTGATGTGTATCCATTAATTTCAGAATATGCCTCTAATATTGATAAAGAATATGAAGCTTTAGTGGAGACCAAATATATAACTATTAGTAAGAAGGTTAAACCAGTAGCACAACCATTGCCTAAATTTAGTAATGATATTATAAAGAATGTAAGTCATGAGCAAATCCTTAGATATCCGATAAATATTGGCCATGTACTTACTAAAGAATCCTTGAATCAGATTAAGTTAGATGCTAGTGGTTTCCTTCTTCTAGCAGAAAAAGAGTATTTTTTTGAAAATTATTGAGCAACATGGAAGATCATTTTCTCTTGAGCCTACAAAGATAGGATGTGCAAATCCTAGGATAGTTTCAGCGATGATTATTTTTACTATTCCCCATGTTCCTTGGAATTTGCACCCTATTCCGATACCTAAAGCTCATCTTCCAGAGCTGATTAGATTGCTTAAAGAAAAAATTCATATGCATATTCTAGAATTTTCTTCAGCTCCCTATTCAAACCGTTAGTTTACTGTGCCCAAGAAGAATGAAAAACTTCGGTTTATCCAATATCTTCAACCGGTTAATAAAGTGACCATTAGAAATGTGGGTACATGTCCAATTGTGGATGAGTTTGCGGAAGCTTTTTCAGGCAATTCTATTTATTCAATGGGTGATCTCTACTCTCGGTATGACCAATTTCAATTGGCACTAGAAAGTAGAGATATTACTACCATGAAAACACTTCTTGTATTAGTTAGGATGTGTACGTTATCTCAAGGTGTGACCAATTCAGTAGCACACATGGCGAATGCAATGAATTTGGTTTTGCACGATTTCATTCCGCACATTACTATGCCCTTTATAGATGATATTCCATTAAGGGTTGCTTGGAAGAAGAGAAAGATAGCACTCTAGATGATGATGGTTGTCATAGATTTGTGAAAGCTCATATCCTTGATTGCCAAAAGATCTTTCAACGGTTTATTCAAGTTGGCTTAACATTGCCTATAGAGAAATCTATTTTTGGTGTTAATGAGGTCCTTATTGTCGGTCATCTTTGTGGACATTATGGATGGAAGCCATATCCTCAGAAAGTTGATGCCATTAGTAAGCCTTTAGAGACATGTCAAAATGTGAGTGAGGTTCGTAGATTCTTAGGTACTTGCATCTTTTATGTGATAAGGATACCACATTTTGCGCATGTAGATGATTGTCTCTATGACTTGTTAAGAAAGAAAAGAAAATTTTTATCGACTGAAAAACATACTCATATGATGCGTAAGATAAAAAAATTAGTGCAAGAAGCTCCAATTCTTAAGCGAGTAGATTATATGGGAAATAAGCCTATCATATTGACTGTTGATACTAGCCCTATTGGGATAGGCTAGGTCATAAGTCAGGACGATGAAGAGGGAAAAAGATATGCCGTTAGATTTGGAGCTAAAATATAACATGACACTCAAAGACATTATCCGCAAATTGAACGAGAACTCTAGGGATTAGTCATCGCATTAAAGACTGATAAAGAATATTTTATAGGAGCAAATGTAATTGTAGAAATAGACTATTTACTACTGATAGGAATGATCACAAATTTTTATTCACCTGATATTGCTATGCTTCGATGGATTTCTTACATTAAATTTATAAATCTAGTTTTAATTCATCTTGCAGGAAAATCTAATTCTATTGTTGATATGCTTTCTAGAGCTAGGTATGATGAAGATGATGAAGCAGAATTAGATACTAATGTGATTAATTATGATTCTCAAGCATATATGTATGAACAATTTAATATTGATGAATATGAAGGAGAGTGGCAAGACATTGGGAAGTATCTTAGTACTTTGATTAGATCACCTTCATGGTCTTGAAATAGATTTAGGAATATTAGAGAAAGAGCTTTTAATTTTTCCTTAAAAGGTGGACTAATTTGGAGAGATGCAAGGGGGAAGATTAAATTTCCACAAAGGGTACTAGGAACTAGGCATGTTCAAATGCAAGTCATGAAGAATGTGCATGATTTTTATGGGCTGGACATAAGGTATTTGTGGCTACTTATAAGAAGATTAGAGAAGGTTATTGGTGGCCAGGCATCTATGTTAATGTGCAGGACTATGTGAAATCTTGTGATATATGTCAATTACATTCATCAGTTAAGCATAGGGATTCGTTGCACCCTACCTATCCACCACATATACATTATAAGTGGGTAGTTGATTTAGTGACCAGATTTCTAGGATCTTGTGTCTTCTACGCTATTTGGATACCTCACTTTGCACATGTTGCTAATTGTCTTCTTGATTTGTTGAGAAAGAACAGAAAGTTCATATGGACTAGTGAACATTCTAAAGCCATGAGAAAACTGAAAAAATTGCTAAGTGATGCTCCTATTTTGAAAAGAGTTGACTATTCAAATAATAAAACCATTATTTTGACTATAGACACTAGTCCTATAGGTATCGGATGGGTTATTGGTCAAGATAATGAAGAAGGGAAAAGATATGCAGTTAGATATGGTGCTAAAATTTTGTATGAAACTCAACGAAAATATCCACAAATCAAACGGGAGCTTTGGGGTTTAGACACAACTTTAAAAAATGATAAGGAATATTTGATAGGAGCCAACGTAATTGTTGAGACAGATTGTTTACCACTTATTGGTATGATTACAAATTGTTCATCACCTGATATTGCAATGTTAAGATGGATATCATATATTAAATTTATAAATCCAATTTTAGTTCATATTGCTGGAAAATCTAATACTGTTGCTGATATGCTTTATAGAGCTAGGTTTGAAGATGATCTTGATAACGCAGCAGAAATTGACATAAATTTTATTAATTATGGTCCACAAGTATATGAGTATGAACAATTTAATGATGATGATTATGAAGGAGAGTGGAAAGATACTGGAAGATACCTTAGTACTCTAGAAAAGTCACCTACTTGGTTAATAAATAGATTCAAAGACATTAGAAAAAGAGCTTTCAATTTTTTTCTTAAAAGATGGATTTATTTGGAGACATGCTAGGGGAAAGTTAAAATGCCACAAAGAGTACTAGGAAAGAAGCAAATTCAATTGCAAGTTATGAAAAATTTACATGATACATTATGGGCTGGACATAAAGGGTTTGTGGCTACATATGAAAAGATTAGAGAAAGTTATTGGTGGCCGGGAATCTATGTCAATGTAAGGGATTATGTAAACAGTTGTACTAGATGTCAAATGCATTCATCCGTGAAACATAGAGATCCTTTGCATCCAACTTATCCTCCTTGTATTCATTATAAGTGGGTAGTTGATCTTGTGACCATGCCTAAAGGTATTGATAAAATGAGATATATTGTACTTGCAACAGAAGATCTTACAAACCATGTAGAAGGCCGAGCACCACGATCTAAAACGACATATAATGTATGCAAATTCTTACTTGAGGATGTGATTTCAAGATTTGGATATATTGAAAAAGTAGTTGCTGATAGGGGAGAACTAGATCCTCAAGAGGCTAGGGATTTCTTTGCAGGACATGGAATTCGCTTATCTCTTACAACTGCTTATAACCCTGAGGCTAATGGAAAATAGAAAGAGGTCATTCACCAATTATGAAAGCAATCTCTAAAGCTTGTAGTAATGATTTAAAACAATGGCCAATATATTTAACTTTTGCATTATGGGCTGATAGAATGACTTGCACTAGGACAACAGGATACATGCCTGTTGAACTAATGTATTGTCAAAAACCTATTTTTCCTATTGATACTCAGATTTTTACATGGTCTACTCTACCTTGGAATGATAATCTATCTACTGATGAATTATTGACTTTAAGAATAAAACAACTTGAACAAGGGAATGAGAAACTTGATGATGCTATTAAAAAATTAAAAGAATCAAGATTGAAAAATAAGAAATACTTTGATAAATCACATAGACTAAGGCCTAAACAAATTCATGAGGATGATTGGGTTTTGATCTATGATAGTATGTTTGATTCCCAATATGATGCAAGAAGGAAATTAAAGCCACGATGGTTTGGACCTTATGTTGTTTTAAAAATACATGAGAATGGAACATATGCTTTGCGTGAATTAGATGGAACTCCACTAAAAACTTTGATTGCAGGTAAAAGAATAAAATTGTTCAAAAAAAGGGATGAAGATGATTACGAGCTTGATAAAGACATGATTGACCATGAAGAGATCCTTAGATAGGAAATGATGAGAGAAATTGTAGTAAGGATGAATTGTAAAGCATGTTTTCTGATACTAACTTTGATGTTTTTCATGAGACAAGAACATGCTTCTTCAATATTATCTTTGATGATAATGATGGATGAGATTATTAAGAGTGTTTGAGTGATTTGAGAGAATTGTTTTATTGAGGAGTGAGAATTGAGTGTTGAATTTAATGCATTTTTAGTCTTCTTTTCGTACTCTCCATTATTTGCACCATATTGAGTCTATTTTGCATTCAGAGTATGCATAAACCAATGTATATACACATATGTTTAATTCTTTAGCTTGCACAATCTGCTTGCACTTGTGGTCAAATAAAAAAGGATGAAATCCAATGTAAAAATAGATATCAAAAAAAAAAAATCTCAAGTACTTCATCATCAACATCCTCTTACCCTTTTTAGCACCATGATTTTGGAACAATGCACTTAAAGTATGCATGGTAGGGTCTCATTACATGACCTTGCATATAGGCACGTTTTGAGCTTTACCTATGCACATAGAGTGATTGTAAGGATTGATGTATATGCACATTGATATGTATATGAGTGAGCGCACAAGCTTCATCATCAAATGCCTTTCATCCTAATATTTGCACCATATTTGTTTATTTATGCACCTAAAGTATGCATGATAGGGCCTCACTACATGACCTTGCATCAAGGCATGTTTTGAGCTTTACCTATGCACTTTGAGTGATGGAAAGGATTTAATATGTATAAAGACATGAAATGTATGAAAGTGAGCACATATGCCTCATCAAAGAATGCCAAATACCTTATCTTTTGCACCATATTTTTAACCATGCATTTCCAAAGTATGCAAATGATAGGGCTACATTATATGGCCTTGCATAACCACATTTTTTATCTTCCCATGCACTTGACACATGATTTCAAGATTCAATGTTCCTGTGAAATGTCAGTTTATTTTTGAAACAGAAAGAAGATTTGAAGATTGGCCCATCGAGGATGATGTGCAGGTTTAGTAGGGGTGAATGTCGTAGAGATTTTATCTCTACAATAAACATCAAACCTTAGCAAAAGGATCTTCAAGATATCAATATTTCAATAATATCACAATCACTTGGATAAAAAGCTTTTGGAGAAGTAACATGAGATGTTGAGAATGTTGCAGATATATTCGCCAAAGCATTGACTAGAGATAGTCATGAAAAGATTTACAGCAGTACGCATATATTATATACTTCATACCAATATGCCATTGAAGGAAGGATTATTGGATACAATGTCCTAGTGTACAAGTTCCATGGTCCAAGATCCTCAATAATCTTAGCATATGATGATTATGCTAGATACTTCTTCTGAAGACTATGGTCAAGTATAAACACAACCTATAGCTGTTGATGATTATAAAAGTGGAGGTAGACGTATGCTGCAGGGGAGTGTGGTTCTCTTTGTGGATTCAATTCAGATCAACACTTTGAAGGACGGTTGCATCACAGGGCATGTGAAATACCACAGTATTGATCATCAGCGAAGAAGCTCTTATGTAAGTTGCACTTGCATGCCTAGTGCCGCAGATCCTTTCATCGGATGAACCGAAGGAACTACCCAGTGATCAACAGACGTGGATGACGCTCTGTGCTGATCTACATGAACTCTGATGTAAGCCACTTACTCAAATTAATTTATTCTCTAACCACTAGTATAGCAAATTAGCATGGCGCGATGGTTAGTCCCACGTCCTCTCGAATTACTCAACAAGGATCGAGCCCTGTCGGGCGCAACAACGAACAAGTTCTTTTTGAAAAGCTTTTCCAAAAGCAAACTCACGCAGACGGACGTTTTTGCGACAGATTTTTGAGTTGATAGCGATCAATTTGATCGTAGATGCTTTATAGCTTTATTTGAAAGCTTTTAGTTGTGCTTTTGGAGGAGTATACAACCTATATAATGAGGCCATTGGTTCATTGGTAACATCACTCAAGGAGAAGACACTCAAGGACAAGCTCTCAAGTGCTCAACACTAAGGAGAGGAGGTGATCAAGATCTTGGGGAAGATCTTTGGAGGCCATCTTGGAGGGAGTGTTCACATACACTCTTGGAGGAGTTGTGGTCTACATCTTGGTGTGGACTCTTCTCTTATGCTTAGAAGAGGCTCTACACTCATGATTGATGATGATCTTGAAGATTTATGAACTTATGGAACAACATTATGATCTATGATGATTTGGTAACTTGTATTTCTGAAATACACACAATTGCTGATTTGCTTATATTTTCATTATATTTGTATGGACACATTATTATGAATTAATTGTCTCTCCAAGTTTTCACACATCTCTCTTATTTCCAATCTCTCTTATGATGTTAATGAATTGTACGAGTGATTTGATTTATGATCTCATCCGACTATCTGTGAGCATCTATATTTGAACTCTACCTCTTAAGCTGCCCGAAGCACCCTGCATGTACCGTCTATTTGGAACACTAGCAGTTGGCCTGATCCACCCAACTGAGCCCTTCATGACAAGTAAAAGAAATTCAATCATGCAAGTGTGAACATGAACATCAAGTACAAGTCAAAAATATCTCTATTTGAACATAGAAGATCCACCCCTAGAGCTATACATAGAAGATTAAATCAACCTATAAGATGCTTTTGGTATGATCAATTTGGCCATATGCTTTGGAATTGCAATGCATATGAAAATGCTTGTAGACCTAAATTAGTTGCTACATTTGAAAGAAAAATTTGTGGTTATTGTGTCCATTTGCCTTTGCGCTTGAATGTAGGAAGAGGTGGAATTAAAGAATATTTTGATCAAACAAAATCTAAGCCAAAATCATTTAGAAAACAATGGAAAGCAAAGAGATATGATGACAAGAAGTCTTTTGAACAAGAAACTATGATAGGAATTGAGAATCAAGTTAAACATTTTGAAGAAAAAAGTGATCAAATAAAGTTGGATAAACAAAAAGTTGAACAAATTTTGCAAGAGAGATTGGAAGAGGATGAAAAAGAATATGAAAAGTCAACACAATTGAAAAAGAAACATGACATATATTATGTACTATATGATCCAAAGATTCTAGAAAATGATAAATTATTTGATCAAGAGAAGGTTAAGAATTCGAAAGTTCAATTGAGCCATGATATTAACAATGAAGAAAATAATCAAAATGAAGATGAGGATATCAAAGAAATTGATGAGGATGAGTGTCACTCTAGCACAATGGTGAGTACCAACGTGAGAAGATTCACTTCATAATTGTCAATACGTGGAGACGTGAGGACTAGTATGAAGACTATGAGCAAGTGAAGGCGCAAGTGTGTGAGTGAGAAGCACACAAGCATGCACACACATACACACACACGCACACACAAGGCAAGAACAAGGAGAGGAACAATGGAGTTCTTTGCATTAGTCAAAATGTCTCTTCCATAAGCTCAATTCACAAACAATCTAACCTCAAAAATGAGCTCTCTAGCTCTTTTTATAGTTTTCTAACTAGCTTTGGTCTTGTTCAGACCTAGTGTCCGGCCTAGTTAAAAATTAGGTTCTAGAGCCTATTTGAGGGCTCAAACAGAGTCTAAAAATTATGAAAATTGATATGTAGCATGTTCTAATACTCCTCAAGCTCGAGGACTCCTCGGCTTGCACAAAATGGAGTCTATTCTACCAAAAACGGAATTTACAATGTTTGTGTAGTGATAAAAATCACTTGAGTTGTAAATGGTCCATGGAAAAAATGATTGGGCCTTGTTGTCGTATTGTGCATGACTCCTCCGTTGCGCTAGTATGCTCTTCATCTGACTTGTATGCCAACACGCCCCCCTTCCTAGCGTCTGTCGCCCCTGAGAGACCTCTGTTCTATCGGGTGGTCGATATAGTATTGGATGACATTGGTGGCAAGTTCGTGTTCTCCTATCCTTAAGCCTCTTGCTAGATCAGCTTCCAATGCATCCCAATTTATTGCGCCAGGGACCTCTGGTTGCGGGGTGGTGTAGTACTCAGAGTACATTGCTTGTTCACAAGCAAAGAGATGGAGCAGGTGTGTTGGCTTCGGTGCGAAGATCTCCGAGTGATACTCCCAGAAACCTGATCTGAACATTTCTTCGAAGGTCTGTTTGTAACATGCAGGGAGGTATTTGATGCGTGCATGCCAGGCGTAAGCCACACGAATACTGGGGGTGGTGCTCATGTCATACACCAAATCATAATTTCCATTGGTAAACCCCGGGAGACGTACCTGTGGTGCGGCTGCATTTCTAAAAGTTTTCAGGACTACCTGCATCATATCTAAAATTTTAAGCATCATTTGAGCTGCTACATCTGGCATGGGCTTCAATCGCGGCATCCAATGGCGAATTTTTCCCATCATGTACGCTACCGACGATGGTCCCTGTGGTGGCGCAATGTACGGGTAGTTTAGCCATTCCTTGCATTGCGCGTTGTTCTGCACTTTGATATTGAATGCCTTCCAAGACATGCGGCGTGGAACTGGACCGTAGCATGGATTGTATAGGAGATGTAAAGGCGCGTTGTTCCATGTGCGTAGCATTTCTGGATATGTCTCTAGAAGTTTTTGCCGCCAGGTGGGTTGACGAATTTTGCCTTTTTGCGCCTCTAGAGGAAGGTCTTCGGGTTGAAATTGGGTAGCAAAGGTAGGAATCTGACCCGTGACTCTCTGTATTTCTGCATTATAATCAGCCAGGATAATATAATAAGGCCTGTATTGGAGTTCAGATGAGAGGATAAGGCGTCTCGATGACAGGTTCTTGAAGTAAGCAGATTGTAGCACAGTTTCCTCTATGACCCTCATGGCCTGATTTTGCACTACTGTGCGCTCTTCGTGAGAACTCCCGATTTCCTCCACTTGACGTAGCCATGGAGGCCGTGGTGCCTTGAATGTGTCCTGAGCTTCTTCCGTTTGTTGGCCTCCTGGGAAGGGTTGTGGGTCGTATTCTTCTTCAAATGTCTGTTCCACAGGAATTTGTACTACTTCTTCGTCGGTGGGAGCCTCTGGAGGGGAAGGTGGTCTCTCATATTGTAGTAGACGTGCTTGCAATTCGGTGACCTGTTTCTGGAGATCTTTTAAGGCCTCTGAGTCTGTGAGAAGTGAAGCCGCGGAGGAGGTGGTTTGAGAGGCTGCTGTTGTTTCTTTTTGGTGTTTCTGCTTCAGTTGACCCAGTTCCTCTGATAGCAGGTCATGTGCTTCAAGCAGCATGGCATAGTCTTCCAATATGATCTTGATATTGTCGGGGGTCACTGCTTGAAACTTTGATGGGCTGATGGGTGCCCCAGATGTGCTTTCGATAGCTGCTTCTAGGTTCTCCTGATTTTGTAATTGCAGGCGTCGATTCTCTTCATGAGCGGCAGCAAGATGTCGCTTGAGTAGGGCCATATTTCGCTGAAGCTTTGAATTGCATTCCAGCTGTGTCCGTAGATGACCTTCTACCACTTGTATTGCTTCCTGATCTGTGTTCTGTAACTGTACCTCCAATATGCTATGAGCCTCTTGGAGAGTTTGGAATTGTGTGTGGAGGCGAGCATTTTCCTCCACTAGTGCAGCAAGTCTGTGTTGTAGTGTCTCCGAGTGCTCTTGCAGGCGTTCATTCTGTTGCTGGAGCTGATTGTAATCTGTCCTTAAGTTTGATATACAAGCTAGCATGGTGTCCAATGCATTTCCTATAGATGAGGGGGTGGTGTTTACAATGGACGATGCATGGGAAGGGAATTGGGGAAGGGGAAGAGTGAATGATGTGTCTATTGAAGACGTGTGTGTGGGTGAAATTGGTGGAGGGGGAATGGGAGGAGGTGGAAGCGTGGGGGGAGGGGGAGGTGCCATGGGTGGTGAAATGTCCATACTTTCAGGAGTGGGTGCGAGTGTGGGGTCTACCATATACATTGGAATGGTAGGTGGTGTGTGTGTGAAAGTGGTGAATAGATGAGAAGTGGGGTGGGGAGCTGAAAATAATGGGAATGGTTGAGACCTGGGTTGAAAAGTTCTAGCAAGGAAGTTATGGAGGGATTGGAGAAGTGGAGAGATGGAGGTCGGGGGTTGAGGTTGTAGAGTTGAGGAGGGCATGAAGGGTTGCGTGGTAGCAGGGAAACCCATGAATATGGATCTAGGGTCAGGATGACCTATGGCTGAGGGCATGGGGGATGGTTGTCCTAGGGCAGGCTCTATGAGCGATTCAGTGGATTGTGTAGTGGTGGGGGTTGCTTCATAGATTGGGTTATCAGAGGTGGAGAATAGGGTTGAACTAGAGATGGGAGTACGGAAGATGAAGGTTGGTTCGGTGGGTTGAGTGGTCGAGGTGATTTCCACGGTTTCTACTCTAGGAGGCGATGGTGGGGGTGTGGGTGGTAGTGGCTCGGTGGATTCCTCATGGGTGACTGGGTGCTCTTGGCTAGCAGTTTCTGTTGCTTGGGAGGTTGTCCTGATGGGTTCGGATGTAATATTTGGCCCTTCTGCCGTTGTAACGGGGATCTGGATATTCTTACCTGAGCGTGATCGTGTCTGGAATCTTCGTGGATCATATTGAACTGGAGACCTCCTAATGGCGGTCCGCACTGCTTCTACTACCCCATATGTTTCTGCCATCAATAAGAGACCTTCACTATATTCTGAGTCAACTCCTGCTTCTTCCAACAGCTGAGTCATGAGTACTCTACTGCTCTGTTCGGTGAGCAGTTGTTGCGATCGCACTCGTTCCATAATTTGATACAGCCTTCGGAGTTCTGCTGTATAGGCTGGGGCTTCAGTGGTCTCCTCTTCATAAGCTCCTTCTTCTTCTAGGTTTCCTTGTTGTTGACCTTGCTGGGCGTCACTCCAATGTACATGGCGGTCGTCTGTAGATTTTCTTCTTCTTTGTGAAGATGTGCCTTGTTCTTCTGCATCTGAATAATACTCTACATCAGAGAGTTGTGTACTTTGTAAGAATGCTTCGAAGTCCTGAGGATCCATTCCTTCAGCATCTCCAGTTGTAGCAAATTCAAATTCAGATGGAGCAGGAGGAGCTGAAGGGGTAGCTTGTGTCGTAGTTTCAGATCCAGACCTGGGTATCCTAATGGTAAAGTGAGGTACAATGGTCTCCCTTCGTGGCGATACTTCAGGAGTAGTCAGAACTTCCCTTGTCTGGACACAAGGGATCGCACCCCTCATGCGCTTGGATTGATGTGTGGACGTCTTGAGCTTCTTAAACATTTGTAATTGTGCCCAAGTTAAGGCACGTTCAATGGGAACATCGTATGCTAGGCACCGATAAATAATGCGTGTGATTGCACAACAACCGTTCACCACTAATTTCCTAGAAGACCTTTTATTTGCTTCATACAATTGATCTATAATCCATACCGGCAGCTTAATTGGTAACGCACCTGCCTCCGCTAAGTAGAGAGCGAACCAGATTCTTTTGTGTGGTTGTGTGAAGCGGTCTTGGCCAGGGAAAGAAAAATGTTGCATGCACATACGGAGAGGGATGGACACGTTTGGTGTGAGTGCTGCCATGTCTTTAAGCTTCAATAGTTTCCTATCCTTCATGTTAGTAGTTACGAGAGCATCCTTCTCAGAAGGTACATGTGTGTCGTGCATATTCAAAGCAGCGCTCACCAACTCCACAGTAAGTTCAAACCTCTTTAACTCGTTGTTGCCCAGCAAGGAAGGAAGAACAAATGATCCTGGTTTGTCCTTTTCTTCATTAGCTTGTAATGTGGAGACCAAATAATAGCATCGGAGGAGATCCGGTTTAGGTAGTGGTGCTTCAAAGTATTCTGCTAGCCCTGCACGTTGCCATATGGTCTGGAGATCCTCGGTGTTCTGTAGAGTCTCAAACTCCTTGGAGAAAAATTGGAATCGAACCCATGATCTGTCATACTCGGACTTAGACTCCCATATATACTTGGCCTCTCCTAATGGACCTGGCATGCCATTGAACCAATGAGAATTGGCATGGACTCTTTCTGTGATCCCTGTGGGTGGATCCGGTACCGGGATCTGCTGAAGGTGTTGCAGCTCCACAGGTCGTTCAGGGTGGTGGCACATCCACAGGTAGACTATCCACATCGAATTCCTGCAGTAAGTATTCCTACTTGTGAGCTCGGACCTGTTGCTTCTGCCATGTTACTTCTTGCCTTCTGATTCTGTGAGAATATAGAAACATGTGTTAATATTGTAAAGGACAAGTTAGAACCGTTTTTGTCCCCATTACAACATTATCATGAGGTTCGGGAGAGATTAGTAGGTTAATAAGTGCTCGGTGCTTGTGTGTGTAGTTAGGAATTGGTTGGACCTAAGAACTAAGTGGAATGATGTAGTGTGAGAGTGACGTAGTTAGTAGGTGGGCATGGATTTACAACTGGGGTCCGGGGGTTTATTACAAGTTTTAGGTTTCCAAATACAGTGGATGGGCTTTGATCTTGATTTTGTGGAGACTCTGAAGAGTTTGATAGGGGTATCTGCTTGAAGATGAGGCTTTTTAGGGACCCATTTACAAGTGATTCTACTAGTGCTCATGGAAGAATATGTGTCCGTGCGTGATGCGTAAGACTGGGCCTCAGATGTTTGAGTGAGTGAAACATGTTGTACCGGTTGCGGCCTTGGTGTAGCTATTTGAGCCCGCAAGCAAGCCTTAGGCACCCAGATTTGTCGTGATTGTGGGCTGGCCTTCATTGACTTCTTGGGTACCCAAATAGACTTCACCTTCGCAGAAGAATTAATGAAGGACTTCTCATTAGTGTCATGTTGTTGACTACTAATAAGAGGTTTTGGCCGTGGGGTCGGCCTGGTCTGAACAGGGTATTCGCCTTTTCGCCTCCATACTTGCTTCCATGTCTGAAACAATCTGCTTTGCTCCTTTTTTTGGCATCCAGTATCGGTAGTGTTCTGCTTCTTCTGTATTTGATCTGCGGTGGGTTGTTGCAACCTTCTGGTCTTTGGAAAAGAAGGGAGTTCCGTCCTCTCCCTGGCTCCGTTGTTGAGATTAGCCTCTTTCTGTATCATACAGTTTTGGACAAAAATAGCATTGTCAACTTCATGTGCACCCCTGGAAGGACCAGGAGTTTGTGCCTTGCAGTGCCTCATTTTCCAATTCAACTGTAATTCGGCTATGATCTACCCATACCTGAAGAAGTCCACTTCTTAGGTTGAGGTTGACTGCATGATCATAGATCCAGTCCTGATCCAAGACAAGAGGCTCAGTGAGGTCCTCATCTTGACACACTAGTACTTTGACTGTCATCACTTCGTCTTGAATGGAGATGGGAAGATCCACCTCGCCCATGCAAGGAGTTTCCACACCTCCCAATCCTATGAGATATGCTTCTATAGGATCGACAGTTAATTTCAATTCTTGACAGTAAGACAACTTGACAGCACTAGTGGATGCACCTGAGTCAATCAAAGCTCTTACAATCTTTGCACCCTTTCCTTGTCCTACTCCTAGGGTTACAAAAGGCCGTCGGTCGATTATTCTATGGGAGTACCCACCTGAAGTCTCGCACATGGCCATAGGATAGCCTACAGATTCTTGAGTGTCAAGCACAGGCGGGTCTCTGCCTTGTCTCCTCAATATCATTCGTCGGATGCGTTCTAATGCTTCTGCTTGGGCTTCTTCTCGAATTCGCTTTTCTTCTTCTTTGCGTTTCTTAGCAGTATTGAGTCGACTTAGCATTTCCTCTGTGAGAGGTTCCTGATACAACTTGACCCTGCATCCGCTAATGTAGCTCGGGAGAACGTTGCCTTCTAATGTGGCTAGTTGCACTGCTCCACTTGTTGAGATTCTGTTTATAATCATGGGTCCATAGCCTCTTGTAGCTCAATGATGAGTAGCATCTCCTTTAATGTCAATCCGGGAAGACGTGAGGATGGTATGAAGACCTCGAGCAAGTGGCGGCACAAGTGCGTGAGTGAGAAGCACACTAGCATGCACACACATACACACACACGCGCACACACGGCAAGACAAAGAGTGAGAATCAATGGAGCTTTTAGATTACTTTCAAAATGCTCTTACAAGTTCGTTTCAATTACAATCTAACCTCCAAAATGAGCTCTCTAGCTCTTTTTATAGTTTTTGACTAGCTTTGGCCCTGTCCAGACCTAGTGTCCGGCCTAGTTAAAAATTAGGTTCCAGGGCTTATTTGAGGGCTCAAACGAAGTCTAAAAATTATGAAATTTGGTACGGTGGTACTTCTAATACTCCTCAAGCTGGAGGACTCCTCGGCTTGCACAAAATGGAGTCTATTCTACCAAAAACGGGATTTACAATGTTTGTGTAGTGATTAAAATCACTTGAGTTGTACATAACCCATGGGGAAAAATGATATGGCCTTGTTGCCGTATTGTGCATGATTCCTCTGTTGCTTTGTGTGCCAACACTCCCCCCTTCCTAGCGTCTGTCGCCCCTGACAGACCTTTGTTCGCGCGGGTGGTCGATGTAATATTGGATGACATTGGTGGCCAGTTCATGTTCTCCTATCCTTAAGCCTCTTGCTAGATCGGCTTCCAATGCCTCCCAATTTATTGCACCGGGGGTCTCTGGTTGCGGGGTGGTGTAGTACTCTGAATACATTGCTTGTTCACAAGCAAACAGTTGAAGCAGATGTGTCGGCTTTGGTGCGAAAATCTCCGAGTGGTACTCCCAGAAACCTGATCTGAACATTTCTTCGAAGGTCTGTTTGTAGCAGGCGGGGAGGTATTTGATGCGTGCATGCCAAGCGTAAGCCACACGGATACTGGGGGTGGTGCTCATGTCATACACCAAGTCGTAATTTCCATTGCTAAACCCCGGAAGACGTACCTGTGGTGCGGCTGCATTTCTAAAGGTCTTCAGCACTACTTGCATCATATCTAAGATTTTAAGCATCATTTGCGCTGCTACATCTTGCATGGGCTTCAAGCGCGGCATCCAGTGGCGAATGGTCCCCATCATATATGCTACCGATGGTGGTCCTTGTGGTGGCGCGATGTACGGGTAGTTCAGCCATTCCTTGCATTGCGCATTGTTCTGTACCTTGATATTAAATGCCTTCCACGACCTGCGGCGGGGGACTGGACCGTAGCATGGGTTGTACAGGAGGTGCAACGGCGCGTTGTTCCATGTGCGTAGCATTTCTGGATAGGTCTCTAAAAGTTTCTGCCGCCATGTTGGTTGACGAATCTTGCCTTTTCGCACCTCTGGAGGAAGGTCTTCGGGTTGAAATTGGGTCGCAAAAGTAGGAATCTGACCCGTGACTCTTTGTATTTCTGCATTATAATCAGCCAAGATAATATAATATGGCCTGTACTGGAGTTCCGATGAGAGAATCAGGCGTCTCGATGACAAGTTCTTGAAGTACGCTGATTGTAACACAGTCTCCTCTATGACCCTCATGGCCTGGTTTTGCACTACGGTGCGCTCTTCATGCGAGGTCCCTATTTCCTCCACTTGTCGTAACCATGGTGGCCGTGGTGCCTCGAACGTGTCCTGCGCTTCTTCTGTTTGTTGGCTTCCTGGGAATGGTTGCGGATCATATTCTTCATCAAACGTTTGTTCCACAGGAATTTGCACAACTTCTTCGTCCGTGGGAGCCTCCGGAGGGGAAGATGGTCTCTCATATTGTAGTAGGCGTGTTTGCAATTCAGTTACCTGTTCCTTGAGATCTTTTATGGCCTCTGCGTTGAGAAGCGAAGCCGCAGAGGGGGTGGTTGGAGGGGCAGCTGTTGGTCCTCGTTGGTGTTCCTGCTTCAGTTGTCCTAGCTCCTCCGAGAGCTTATCATGTGCTTCGAGCAGCATGGCATAATCTTCCAATATAATCTTGATATTATCGGGGGTCACTGCTTGAAACTTGGATGGGCTGATGGGTGCCTCCGGTGTGCTCTCAATAGCTGCCTCCAGGTTCTCTTGATTTTGTATTTGCAGACGTTTGTTCTCTTCCTGAGAAGCCGCAAGATGGCGTTTAAGTAGCGCCATATTTCGCTGAAGTTTTGAGTTGCGTTCCAGCTGTGTCCGTAGGTGACCTTCTACCACCTGCACTGCTTCCTGATCTACGTTCTGTAGCTGTACCTCCAATATATTATGGGCGTCTTGGAGGGTTTGGAACTGTGTGTGGAGGCGAGTGTTCTCCTCTTCTAGTGTTGCAAGGCGGTGCTGTAGTGTCGCTGAGTGCTCTTGCAGGCGTGCGTTTTGTTGCTGGAGCTGAATGTAATCTGTTCTTAAATTTGATATACAAGCCAACATGGTGTCCAATGCATTACCTATAGATGAGTGGGGGGTGTTTACTGTGGAAGATGCATGGGAAGGGAATTGGGGAAGGGAGACAGTGAATGATGTGTCTACGAAAGTTGTGTGTGTGGGTGAAATTGGTGGAGGGGGAATGGGAGGAGGTGAAACCGTGGGTGGAGGTGCCGTGGGTGGTGAAATGTCCATACCTTCAGGAGTGGGTGTTAGTGTGGGGCCTGCCATATACATTGGTATGGTAGGTGGTGTGTGTGTGGAAGTGGTGAATAGATGTGAAGTGGGGTGGGGAGCTGAAAAGACAGGGAATGGTTGAGGGCCTGGTTGAAAAGCCCTAGCAAAGAGGTCATGGAGGGATTGTAGGAATGGAGAGAGGGATGTCGGGGGTTGAGGTCGTAAATTTGAGGAGGGCTGAAAGGGTTGCGTGGTAGCAGGGAAGCCCATGAATGTGGATCTAGGGTCAGGATGACCCGTGGCTGAGGGCGTTGGGGATGGTTGCCCTAGGGCAGGCTCTAGGAGGGGTTTGGCGGATTGTGTAGTGTTGGGGTTTGCCTCGAAGATTGGATTATCAGTGGTAGAGAATAGGGTGGCACTAGAGATGGGAGTACGCAAGATGAAGGTTGGGTCAGTGGGTTGAGTGGTCGATGGGATTTCCACTGTCTCTGTTCTAGGAGGTGATGGTGGGGGAGTAGGTGGTAGTGGTTCGGTGGACTCCTCATGGGTGGCTGGGTGCTGTTGGCTAGCTGTTTGGGAGGTTGTCCTGATAGTTTCAGGTGTAGTAGTCGGCTCTTCTGCAACTGTAACGGGAATTTGGATATTTTTACCTGAGCGAGGTCGTGTCTGGAACCTTCGTGGGTCATATTGAACTGAAGGCCTCTGAATGGCAGTGCGCACAGCTTCTACAACTCCATATGTTTCTGCCATCAATAAGAGACCCTCCCTGTACTCTGAGTCAACTCCCGCTTCTTCCAACAACTGAGTCATAAGTACTCTGCTGCTCTGTTCAGTGAGTAATTGCTGCGATCGCACTCTTTCCATAATCTGATACAGCCTTCGGAGTTCTGCTGTATATGCTGGGGCTTCAGTGGTGTCCTCTTCATACGCTTCTTCTTCTTCCGGGTGTCCGTGTTGTTGACTTTGCTGAGCGTCACTCCAATGGACATGTCTACCGTCTGTAGACTTTCTTCTTCTTCGTGAGGATGTGCCCTGCTCCTCTGCCTCTGAATAAAACTCCACATCAGAGAATTGTGTGCTTTGTAGGAATGCTTTGAAATCCTGGGGGTCCAGTCCTTCAGCCTCTCCAGTGGCAGCAAATTCGAATTCAGGTGTAACAGGAGGAGCCGATGGGGTAGGTTGTGTCGTAGTGTCAGATTCCGACCTGGGTATCCTAATGGTAAAGGGAGGTACAGTGCCCTCTCTTAGTGGTGATGCCTCAGGAGTAGTCAGGACTTCCCTTGTCTGGACACAAGGGATCGCGCCCCTCATGCGCTTGGAATGATGTGTGGACGTCTTGAGCCTTTTAAACATTTGTAATTGTGCCCAAGTTAAGGCACGTTCAATGGGGACATCATATGCTAGGCATCGGTAAATAATGCGTGTGATCGCACAGCATCCGTTCACCACTAATTTCCTAGAAGCCCGTTTGTTTGCTTCATACAATTGATCTATGATCCACATTGGTAGCTTAATAGGTAACGCACCTGCTTCCGCCAAGTAGAGAGCAAACCAGATCTTCTTGTGTGGTTGCGTGAATCTGTCTTGGCCGGGGAAGGCGAAATGTTGCATGCACATGCGGAGAGGGATGGACACATTTGGGGTGAGTGCTGCCATATCTTTCAGCTTCACTAGTTTCCTGTCCTTCATGTTGGTGGGAACAAGAGCGTCCTTTTCTGAGGGCACATGCGTGCCATGCATATTTAAAGCGTCGCTTACCAACTCCACAGTAAGTTCAAACCTCTTCAACTCGTTGTTGCCCAGCAATGGGGGGAGAACAAATGATCCGGGTTGGTCCTTATCTTCATTAGCTTGTAATGTGGAGACCAAATAGTAACATCGGAGGAGATCGGGTTTAGGTAGGGGGGCTTCAAAATATTCTGCCAACCCGGCTCGTTGCCATATGGTCTGGAGATCTTCGGTGTTCTGTAAAGTCTCGAACTCTTTGGAGAAAAATTGGAATCTCACCCATGATCTGTCATACTCGCATTTAGACTCCCAGATATACTTGGCCTCTCCTAATGGACCGGGCATGCCATTGAACCAATGAGAATTGGCATGGACTCTTTCCGTGATCCCTGTAGGTGGGTCTGGCACCGGGATTTGCTGAAGGTGTTGCATCTCCACTGGTCGTTCAGTCGGGGGCACGTCCACAGGTAGGCTATCCACATCAATTCCTGCAGTAAGTATCCCTACTTGTGAGCCCGAACCTGTCGCTTCTGCCATTTTTCTTCTTGCCTTCTGATTCTGTGAGAATATAGAATCATGTGTTAACATCGTAATGGACAGAATAAATCCGTTGTTGTCCTCGTTACAACATTAACATGAGGTAGATGGTGAGTTAGTGGTTAGTAAGTGCACAAAGACAGTGAGTGTAGTTAATGTTTGTGTATTCCTAGGAGACTAATGCCGTGAGTAAGTGGGGTGAATTTACAATTTGGGGTCGGGGGGTTTATTACAGGTCTTAGACTGCCAAATGCAGTGGATGGGCTTTGCTTTCGGTTTCGTAGAGACTCTAGAGAGCTGTGTCGGGGTCGCCGTTTGGGAATGGGGCCTTTTAGGGACCCACTTATAAGTGATTACATGCATGCTCATGGGTCTTGGTGTGTTCCTAAGTGTTGAGCACGAGGGAATTCTGGTTGTACTCGTAGATGGGTTATGCTGCATAGGTTGTGGCCTTGGCGTAACTACTTGTGCCCTCAAGCAAGCCTTAGGCACCCAAATTTGTCTAGATTGTGGGCTTGCCTTCATCGACTTCTTGGGCACCCAAATAGATTTTCCTTTAGCAGAAGAATTTCTGAAAGACTGCTTATTAGCTTCGTGTTGTTGGTTACTAATAAGAGGCTTTGCCCGCGTAGTTGACGGTGGTGCACCCGGTCGTTCACCTTTCTGCACCCACACCTGGTTTATTTTCTGGGACATTCTGCTGCGCAGGTATTTTTGATCTCGGACATAGGTAGTACTCTGCTTCTTCTGCTTGTGATCCGCCTTTGGTTGCTGCCTCCTTCTGGCCTTTGGAAAAGAAGGGAGATCCGTTGCATCCCTGACTCCTTTTTTGCAAATGTCATTCCTCTGCAACACAGGGTTTTGAACAAGAACAGCATGGTCATCTTCATGTGTACCCCTCGAAGGACCAGGAGTCTGTGCCTTTCCTAGTTCCTTGAGTGCTCCATTGTCTAATTCTACTGTAACTCGACTATGACTGACCCAAACCTGGAGAAGTCCACTTCTTAGGTTTAGATTGACTGCTCGGTCATAGATCCAATCCTGACCCAAGACGAGAGGTTCAGTGAGATCCTCATCTTGACACACTAGTACTTTAACGGTCATTGCCTCATCGTGAATGTAGAGGGGAAGTTCCACCTCGCCCATGCAAGGGGTTTCCAGGCCTCCCAATCCTATGAGGTATGCTTCCACAGGATGGACAGTTAACTGTAACTCTTGACAGTAAGATAACTTAACAGCGCTAGTGGCAGCACCTGAGTCAATCAAGGCTCTTACGGTCCTTGCACTCTTTCCTTGTCCTATGTCTATGGGTATGAAAGGACGTCTATCAATTATTCTATTCGAGTTTGTTCCTACAACTTCACACATGGCCATGGGATATCCTTGATCTGCATGGTCAACTGTTCTAGTCTGATCTCGGCCTTGTCTTCGTAACTTCATCCTTCTGATGCGTTCTAAAGCCTCTGCTTGAGCCTCTTCTCGAATGCGCTTTTCTTCCTCTTTGCGTTTCTTAGCAGTGTTGAGTCGGCTGAGCATTTCCTCTGTGAGGGGTTCCTGATACAACTTGACTCTGCAACCGCTAATATAATTTGGGAGAACATCACCTTCTAATGTGGCCAATTGTACTGCTCCGCTCGTGGAGATCCTATTGATGATCATAGGTCCGTAGCCTCTCTTTTCTAGCTTCCTCGCGTGTTGTTTTAGTGAATAGACTAAGACTAGATCTCCTGCTTTCAAGCCTTTATCCTTCACGTGGGCATCAAAGTATGCCTTCTCTCTCTTCTTGGCTGCATATATCCCTGCAGCGGCTCTCAGTCTTGTTTCTCCTAATCGTTCAAGGTCAAAGATCCTAGAGGAGAGCTCATGACCTGTCCATTCGTGCTCTTGTGCTACTCTCAATGTAGGGATCAGGTTGTCCAAGGGTAACACAGCGTTTTGGCCAAATACCATCTGAAAGGGAGTGGCTTGGAGTACCGTTTTGTAGGCCACTCGGTATGCCCAAACAGCATGGTGTAGCTGTTTGTCCCAATCAGAGCGTTTAGTGTTTACTAATTTCGTCAGTACATTGCATAAAATCTTGTTAGTGCTCTCAGCTTGTCCATTAGCTTGAGGGTGATAAGGGGCAGACTTCTTGTGTATTACCAAGAATTCTTGGAGTAGATTTTCAATTACTTCATTCAAGAAATGAGTGCCTCTATCACTTACAAGCTCTATAGGTAGTCCATATCTCGTGAATACATTCTCAAACAAGAATTTGGCAGTTGTTTGAGCATCGTTCTTGGTTGTAGCTTTTACCTCTACCCACTTGGTGAGATAATCTGTTGCCACAATGATGTATTCCGCATGAGAACCCTTAGCTGGGGGATTAATAGGACCTACGAAGTCTATTCCCCATTTAGAGAATGCACGGCCACCCATCATAGGTTTCAGTGGCATCTCATCTTTGCGTATAGGATACTGAGTCCTCTGACAGACATCACACCGTTTCACATAGGTATGTGCATCCATGTGAAGGGTAGGCCACCAGAAGCCCGCAAACAATATTGCCTTGATCACCCGATCTGGTCCAAAGTGTCCTCCTGCTACACCTTGGTGAGCAGTTTCCAAGATCTTGAGATATTCACTTTCATGGACACATAACCTCAGGTAACCATCTTTACCGCGCTTATATAGATTATCACCTATGAGTGAGTAATCCTGGGCTTCTTGTTCTAAACTCCTTTTCCTAGCTAGAGTCATGTCTGGAGGGAATGTGTTTGTCCTCAAGAATGATACTAGAGGTTCACTCCAATCTGGCACAATGGATACTTGATACAGAGTAGCATGTTCCACTGGTGGTTTAGTGCAACAGATTGGGCATTCCTTGCACAACTTTTGGACATCAGCTTCCATAGTTGGCCAATGCACTCCGAGTCTCCTTAGAGTCTGTAACGTTCGTTGCTTTGAATGGTGTTGCTCTAGTGCACCTACATGTGCTAATTGCAACCATTTAGCGTACTCATCCTCTTCTACACAACAAGCCAAGATCCCTTGATCTGTGTGCTTGTACATGCTTCCTGCCATGATGTGGTACTTCTGGGCTTTTACAACCTCTCTATTCCGTGTGTTTACGACTGGATGATTAGGCCCGTAGGTCAATACTGGTACCAATGGCTTAGCCCACTGCGGTATAACTTCCAAATTAAACAAGTAAGCATCAGGAAGGTCATCTGACACTCCTTGTGGGGCTTCTCCCGATGTGAGCCTAGAGAGATGATCGGCTCTCAAATGAGTCCTACCTTTCCTTACCACAACCTCAAAATCGTATTCCATTAGCAAGAGAAACCATCTCACTAATCTTCCTGTATTGCATGGCTTGTTTACAAGATATAACAATGCCTGATGATCAGTAAAAAATTTAAACTTATTTGCAAGCAAATAGTGTCTAAATTTCTTAACTGCATATACCATGCCTAAGCCTTCTCGCTCTGTAGTGGTGTAATTCCGTTCAGCTGCATTCAACTGTCTACTGGCATAGGCAATTGGAAGATCCATATTACCTTCACCAGTAGGTTGTGCAAGCACACATCCAATAGCATAATTGGATGCATCCACATGAACATGGAATGGCTTATTCCAATCTGGTGTGGTCAAGATTGGTGCAGAACATAATCTTCGTTTAAGCTCTTGGAAGGAATTCTCACATTCATCTGTCCACTCAAAGTTTGTCAGAAGTCCGTACATGGGCTTTGCAATGACAGCATACATGTGTATAAATCGTCTATAATAACCACAATGCCCCATGAAAGCTTGTACTTCCTTGACATTCTTTGGCCTAGGTAGCTCTGCTATGGCTCTCACTTTCTCTTCGTCCGTGGATATGCCATTCTTCGACACTATGTGTCCCAGAATCTTGCCTTGCCTGACCATGAAAACGCACTTTTCTGGGTTCAGGCAGACTTGATATTCTCTACATTTGTCAAAGATTTGTTTGAGTTCAGGAATATGGGTTTGTCTAATGTTGGAATGAGCACAAAGATCATCAACATAGACTTCTAAACTCTTCCTCAGGAACTCCTTAAACACATGGCACATCAGCCTCTGGAAGGTAGCTGGTGCATTGGTAAGCCCAAATGGCATTACTCTAAAAGCAAAAATGCCCCATTCTGTGGCAAAGGCTGTCTTATGCTGATCCTCTGGAGCTATGGCTACTTGATTGTAACCCGAAAATCCATCAAGGAAGCTGTACACTTCCTTGCCTGCCACTCTTTCTAAGAGATGTTCTGTGATGGGAAGCGGATAGTTATCTCGAATTGTGGCGGCATTAACCTTTTTCAAGTTAATGCACACACGCAGCTTGCCATTCTTCTTGGGCACCACCACGATGGGGGATACCCATTCGGTGTGCTCAATTTCATAGATAAATCCGGCTTCGACCAGTCTATCTATCTCTTCCTTGATCTTAGCAGCGTAATTATCGTTATATGTATAAGGCTTTTGCTTAGAGGGTTTGGCATCTGAGGTCATGGGGATGGTGTGCGAGCATATGTCCGGGTCAACCCCTTTCAAATCCTTGTAACTCCAAGCGAATACATCTCTGTATTCTCTTAGCAAGGCAATCAATTCGTGCTCTTCTTCCTCTGTCAGGTCATGGCCTATATACGTGCATCTCTCCTCTCCTTCTTCTATGGCCACTACTATTTTCTTGGTGGTTTCTTTGTTATCATAGGCCTCCCCTGATTGTGCCTCTCGTTTAGGCATTCTTATCATGACTCTCCTGTCATCTATCTCATACTTCTTAAAATTTTCTGGGACCTCAAACAAAGATTCTTCCTCCTCTGGTGAGACTTCTTTCTTCTTTCGTTTCTTTCCTTCTTCCCTTGGGGTCATATGCGTTGCTAATCTCACATCATTTGTAACCTCTCCATGCCTCTGGGGTTGAAATTCTACTTCATGGAAGTATTCTTCATCTGATGCAAATGGTGGGTCCATAATGATTGACTCTAGATCGGAGTTACTTGCATCCTCAAATGCATCAGGGCTAGGTTCGCATTCTTCTAAAACTGCCTCTCCCATGATTGGCTCTATGGAGAAGACTGAAATGTCATAGCCATCCTCATCACAGTGAGGTGTCCATTGTTCTTCATTGATGGCTACGTCCATTGTTGCTAAAATTTCCGCCCAGCCATGGGGTTCAAACTCCTCATCTGGAAAGACTATAGGTGCATAGGCTGGGTCTTGAATGGGTCTATGAGTTTCGTTCGCACCTACCTCTCTGGCTTTCTCTCTCTTCTCTTCTTCTACTGCTACCTTGCACATCCATAAGTGAGTATCTTCATGCATCCATGAGGATCCCGACCCTATGGAATGCACCGATTCTGTGTCATCTTTGGCTCTATGGATGGGATTCCATTGGATAGGAGGGACATCTCTATGAGAATAATCCTTGAGATTGACTTTGGTTGTAACACCTCTCTTCTCGAGTTTTCTCGTAAGTCGCTTGCCTTCAAACCTTTATCCTTAACGTGGACATCAAAGTATGCCTTCTGTCGTTTCTTAGCTGCATATATCCCTGCAGCCGCCCTCAGTCTTGTTTCTCCTAATCGTTCAAGGTCGAAAAGTCTAGAGGAGAGTTCATGACCCGTCCATTCATGCTCTTGTGCTACTTTCAGTGTAGGTATTAGGAAGTCCAACGGTAGCACTGCATTTTGGTCAAATACCATCTGAAAGGGGGTGGCTTGGAGTACCGTTTTGTAGGCGACTCAGTATGCCCAAACAGCATGGTGTAGCTGTTTGTCCCAATCAGAGCGTTTATTGTTCACTAATTTCGTCAGTACATTGCATAAGATCTTATTGGTGCTCTCAGCCAGGCCATTAGCTTGAGGGTGATAGGGGGCAGACTTCTTATGTACTACCAAAAATTCTTGGAGCAGATTTTCAATAGCTTCATTCAAGAAGTGAGTGCCTTTATCGCTAACTAGCTCTATGGGTAGCCCGTATCTAGTGAATACATTCTCAAATAAGAACTTAGCAGTAGTCTGAGCATCGTTCTTTGTCGTAGCTTTTACCTCTACCCACTTGGTGAGAGCCAAGATCCCTTGATCTGTGTGCTTGTACATACTTCCTGCCATGATGTGATACTTTTGGGATTTTACTACCTCTCTATCCTGCGTGTTTATTACTGGATGGTTAGGTCTGTATGTCAATACTGGCACTAATGGCTTAGCCCACTGAGGTATTACTTCCAAATTAAACAAGTAAGCATCAGGAAGGTCATCTAACACTCCTTGTGGGGCTTCTCCCGATGTGATCCTAGAAAGGTGATCTGCTCTCAAATGAGTCTTCCCTTTCCTTACCACAACCTCAAAATCATATTCCATTAGCAAGAGAAACCATCTTACTAATCTTCCTGTATTGCATGGCTTGTTCACGAGATATAACAATGCTTGGTGGTCAGTAAAAAATTTAAACTTGTTTGCAAGCAAATAGTGTCTAAATTTCTTAACTGCATATACCATGCCTAAGCCTTCTCTCTCAGTAGTGGTATAATTTCGTTCAGCTGCATTCAATTGTCTACTAGCATAGGCAATCGGAAGAACCATATTACCTTCACCAGTAGGTTGTGCAAGCACACATCCAATGGCATAATTGGATGCATCCACATGAACATGGAAAGGCTTATTCCAATCCGGTGTGGTTAAGATTGGTGCTGAACATAATCGCCGTTTAAGCTCATTGAAGGAAATCTCACATTCCTCAGTCCACTCAAAGTTTGTCAGAAGTCCGTACAGAGGCTTTGCAATAATGGCATACATGTGTATAAATCGTCGGTAATAACCACAATGCCCCATGAAAGCTTGTACTTCCTTGACATTCTTTGGCCTAGGTAATTCGGCTATAGCTCTTACTTTCTCTTCATCCGTAGATATGCCATTCTTTGACACTATGTGTCCTAGAATTTTGCCTTGCCTGACCATAAAAACATATTTTTCTGGGTTTAGGCAGACTTGATATTCTCTACATTTGTCAAAGATTTGTCTGAGTTCAGGAATATGGGTTTGTCTAATGTTGGAATGAGCACAAAGATCATCGACATAGACTTCTAAGTTCTTCCTCAGGAACTCCTTAAATACATGGCACATCAGCCTTTGGAAGGTTGCGGGAGCATTGGTCAGCCCGAATGGCATTACCCTAAAAGCGAATATACCCCACTCTGTGGCAAAAGCCGTTTTATGCTGATCTTCTGGTGCAATGGCCACTTGATTGTAGCCAGAGAACCCATCTAGGAAGCTGTACACTTCCTTGCCTGCCACCCTTTCTAATAGATGCTCAGTGATAGGAAGCGGGTAATTATCCCTGATTGTGGCTACGTTAACCTTCTTCAAGTTAATGCATACTCGTAATTTGCCGTTCTTCTTGGGCACCACCACAATGGGGGATACCCATTCAGTGTGCTCAATTTCATAGATAAATCCAGCTTCAATCAAGCGGTCTATCTCTTCTTTGATCTTGGCAGCATAGTTATCATTGTATGTGTATGGCTTTTGTTTTGAGGGTCTGGCCTCTGTAGTCATGGGAATCGTATGTGAGCATATCTCCGGGTCCACTCCTTTCAAATCCTTGTAACTCCAAGCAAATACATCTCTGTATTCTCTTAGCAAGGCTATCAGCTCATGCTCTTCTTCCTCAGTGAGGTCATGTCCTATGTAAGTGCACCTCTCTTCTCCTTCTTCTATGGCTACCACTATTTTCTTGGTGGTTTCTTTGTTATCATAGGCCTCTCCCGATTGTGCCTCTCGTTTAGGCATTCTAATCATGACTCTCCTGTCATCTATCTCATACTTCTTAAAATTTCCCGGGACCTCAAACAAAGATTCTTCCTCTTCTGGTGTGACTTCTCTCTTCTTTCTTTCCTTTCCTTCTTCCTTAGAGGTTACATGTGTGGCTAGCCTTACATCCTTTGTAAGCTCTCCGTGCTTCTGGGGTTGAAATTCTACTTCATAGAAGTATTCCTCATCTGATGCAAAAGGTGGGTCCATAATGATTGACTCTAGATCGGAGTCGCTCGCATCCTCAAATGCATCAGGGCTAGGTTCACACTCTTCTAAAATTGCCTCTCCCATGATCGGCTCTATGGAGAAGACTGAAATGTCATAGCCATCCTCATCACAGTGAGGTGTCCATTGTTCTTCATTGATGGCTACATCCATGGTTGCTAGAATTTCTGCCCAGCCGTGAGGTTCGAATTCTTCATCTGGAAAAACTACAGGTGCATAGGCTGGGTCTTGGATTGATCTATGGGTTTCTTTTGCACCTATCTCCCTGGCTTTTTCTCTCTTCTCTTCTTCTACTGCTACCTTACACATCCATAAGTGAGTGTCTTCATGCATCCATGAGGATCCTGATCCTAGGGAATGCACCGATTCCGTATCATCTTTGGCTCTATGGATGGGGTTCCATTGGATAGGAGGGACATCTCTATGAGAGTAATCCTTGAGATTGACTTTGGTTGTAACACCTAAGTGCTGCAAATACAAGGAATTGGTTCCCCAATCCTGTACCACTTGCAACTGCCGCATAAATGGTCTTCCCAAAATCATCTCATAGGCTTGATTTTTGCTAAAGTCACAGATAGCAAATGTGTGCTCAAACTCTACACCACAAGTAGTGAGAGTTATCCCCTCGAGTAGTCCTAAGGGTCTTTCTATGTGCCCGTCAGCCATCTGCAATTTCATTCTCGTTGGCTTGAGAGCTGGCTTGCCCCATCGCTTCCATAAGGAAGTGGTAACAATTGCAACTCCGGCACCTGAGTCCAAGATGGCCTTGGTTGTGTATCCCTGATGAGTGATGGGGAGATATGTGTTTCCCTCTTCGCCCTCACTCATGTCTCCTATCTTGTATAAGGGTATTTCTGGCACTGTTCTCTGGGATCCTACCTGGGAACGAGGTTTTGCTATCTCGGGCACTTGATTGGCTACATGTTTCCACACTTCTGGTCTAACCTTAAGCAGCTCTTCCAAAGTGAGATTGCACTGCACTTTGGTGTTCTTCACTACCTCTGTGTTCCTAGGTATGACTGAATCTTCGTTTCTTACCATGACTGTAGGTGCTCTCATACAGGTGGACTTTGCTTCCCATGGGCCTGTGAAATGGGGTAGTTCTTGTAAAGAATTAGACTCGAAGTCTAATCTTTCTTGAGATTGGGCACTCTCCTGCTCTCCATAAATGGAAGGAAGGTCTTGTGGGAATTGATCGCGTGTGTCATCCACAAGTTCAATGGGAGGAGAAACTTCACTCTCTTTAGCCCATTTCTCTTCTTGAATCTCTCACAAGAATTCTGGTGTGTATTGATTCATAGAAGAAGAGGTGTCTAGCTCCGTAGAGTTAGGCACATAAGCTTCAGGCACATAGGCTTTCTGGGTAGGAAGACCTGCTCTTTCACTAGCCTTGTCATGGTATTGAGGGGCGGGTTCCTTTTGTGATTGTGCAATTAGATTCTCTATTCTTTCTAGGGAGGGGGGGTTGTCTGGTTCAGTGGAATTGGGCACATAAGCTTAATTCGGTGGGGGATGGGTCATGTTGTTTCTTGCTTTATCTCTTTCTTGATTTTTTTCTTCCTTGGCAGATCTTGCAATTATGCCCTCTAACTTCTCTAGAAGTCCATCCAAGTGTAATTGCGTCTTGGCTGAGCCCGAGTAATTGAAAAGGCGACTGGCTTCAAACATAGTCTGAGCCAATGCGACCATTTTCGCGCAAAGCTTGGTTCTTTCTATCTCTAGGTCAGCTCTAGGGTAGCACTTGTCATGATCCGTTACATTTGGCCCTTCTTGGATTCTGGCCTGATATGCTTTAAGCATCATGTCTATGTCTTCAGGAGTGGGATCAACTAATACTGATCCTGCTCGGGGTGGTTGGTGGGTTACGTGGGGTGTATTAGAGGGTGGAGGGATGGAGGGTGATGGGGATGGTAGCGGTGGGAATGTGTGAGAGTGCGGTTGAGATGTGATCTCTATGATTTTGGCCTTGGTTTCTCGTAGACTTTCCTCAAGTTCACTCATCTTCTTTGCCCATTGCCTTTTCATACGTTCACGGCTATCTCTCCAAGCTCTTGTTCTCTTCTTATTTTGGCTCTCAGTATCGCTAGCGTCTGGGCTCTTTTCCTGGCTTACCCCTTGGTTTTGCTGCAATGCTTGAGCTCTAGTGATTACATGCACTGGTGCAGTGGAAGTGACACTTCCTGTGGAATTGACCACTAACCCAATAACATTAATCGGAGTGATTTTTGGCATATTGCTGGGATTCTTGGGACAATCTCGTAAGAGATGTTCCTTTCCGCACTCCTGACAAAAGCCTTGGATCGTCACTGATTGGGGTTGTGTAGGTGGGCCTGATATTGCGGTTGGTAATTTTGCTGAGGCCTAATGTATTGTTGTGGTGAATATTGACTCTGGTATCTGCCTTGTTGAGGGTATGGCTGAGGGTAGGGTTGCCTAACCGCTTGCTTATTGTATGGGCAGTCTTGCGCGGTGTGATTGGTGTACCTTCGTTCTATGGTGCAGTACTGGCTGCTAGGATTCACTTGGGGTTGAGCCGTGATGGGACATGCGTTTGCCATATGGTCACCACCGCAAGTATAGCACCTCTTTACTGGGGCAAATCTAGGAATTTGTTTACTAGAGACGCCTAGTTTTTGAGCTACTTTTTCCGCAAGTTCCTCAATTGATGTGGATTGTGAGGAAGAGAGGCTAGAGGTACTATCTGAATCTTTGTAGATTTTGGATAGCTCTAACTCCTCCCCTAGGTTATCCTCAATATCGATGCACATGCGTACACATTCTTCTATAGTCCGGGGGTCCTTCAAGTACACATATGATCTCAATTTGGTACTTATCAATCCATCCAAGAATAAAGCCACTTGCTTAGCGGCTGTGGGTAACTCAAGACCAGGACATCGCTCAAGATATTGCCTAAATCTTCTTCCTGCGAGTCTCACAGTCTCTTACGGGGTCTGCTTGAAGCTGTATATCAATGAGGAAGTATTATGCCTTATGCCACTTTTAGAGAATTCGATAATGAATGCCTCTAAAAGTTGATCTATGCTTCTAAACTGCCTCTCGTTTAGTGGCTGAAACCATGTCAGGGCGGTGTTCCTAAGGGTTAAACCAAAGGCATTGTACTGCGTGAACAGGTCTTCAACTTGTTTAGCTCTCAAGACTTGCTTAAACTCGGCTACATGATCGTAGGGGTCTCCAGTGCCATCGAAGTAGTTTTTCATGGACTTAACTAGCTGGGTCGGTCTCAAGGTCCTCGTGTGCTCTCTTGGTCTTGGCAAAGGGAAATCATCGGCATTTCTTCGGTTCCCTGGGGCTCTATGTCCCTCAGGTTCCCCTCTATTCGTGTCCATTCTCGTTCTTTCTCTTCCCCAATAGTTGGCAAAGCTTACCTCAGGTCTCTCTCGACTCCTTTCTCTTTGAGTCCCCTGAGCTTGAGATGTTCCAGCTCCTTGGCGACCAAAGGACACATTCGATCTTGGTTGGGGGAAAATAAATTCTCCCTTCCAAGTGTGAGCATGCCTATCATTTTCTGTAACCCCAAAGATCCTCTCTGAAGAGTGATCTAAGTAGGTCACTCTTCCTGGAATATCAGGATCTTTGAACTCATATATCATGATTGTTCCTACCTCACTCGGCTGACTAGGTCTATATCTCCAAAAGGCTTCATTTGTCTCTCGGTTCAAGAGGAGATCTATGCTTTTATTATCTTGGGGAATCCATTCTGGTGTGATAATCCTCGTGAGAACAGATTTGCCTCGGGGGGTTCTAGGTTCTTCGCCCATGTTTCCTTGCTCTAGGTCACCTAAGTCCGTTTCCGGGACCACATTCCCAAATTCATCCGTCCTATCGGGATGACTGGTGACTACATATATTGTCCCTTCCTTGTCCAAGTATGCTCCATTTTCAAACTTGACAGCTGGGCGCTCTAGTCCAATGGATTGGTCAGGGTTTTTAATTTGGACCACCGCTCTTCCTAGGCCGTCCTCATAGATGCTAGCACCTAATCGGTTGGTCCTAAGGTACTCGAGTTGCATCTTGTAAGGGCCTTCCACCCTATGTAAATATGGCACCCCAGAACTTCCTGTAGGTCTCTCCATACCGTGGGACATCTCAGACTCGCTAGTCTCAGAACTAGGGTAATACGAATGATGGCTCAACTGTTGGGCCCAAGACCTCGCAGTATGATTGACACTAGCCTCTGAAGATCTAAGACTTTGTCTGTCTCTCCCTAGGTGTCTACCTGACCTAAGGTTCATATGCCCTTTGTATGTTGCTAATTCTTTGGTATCAGTCACTTGTTCCTTTTAAGTTCCTTTGGATGTGTTTTCTTGTTTTTAGTTAAGCGTCATCAGGAGCACTTTCGTGGGTCGTACTTGATGTTCTGCGTCCGCTTAGTTTAAGTTCTTTTCCTTTAAGTTATCCCTTGACTACAATTTAGCCTACCCTTGCACTTGAGAAATTAAGGGCTCTTCAAACTTGAGTGTTCCTATCGTACCCCTAGTCAATCAGAACAACTACTCGCACTTAGCCTATGCTAAGAATAGACTGAGGGGGTTAAGTGATGTTCCAACCTCAAGTCGCTCCTCCTGGCGATGCTGGTCTACCCAGGAAGCATGTTCCCGAGCTTGTTCTCCTTGGCACTTACTTTGCTTTCTCTAAGAGCTCTCGATGATCCTGTAAGAATCCCAAGTTTAGCTTCAAGTTGATCCCTCAATTGATAGACAATTTATTTCAGACACTTTTTTAATGACCCTTGTTCCCCCTTTTGTATTGCCAAAAATTTCCTCTAGAGCTCCCTTGGTGTTCCTACCCCTCAGTGTGTCAACTTCCAAATATCCTATCTGAAAATCAACGCATTATTCTTACAAAAAATAGTTGAGGGCGTGTAGTATATGCCACGAGCTTTCCGACAAGCCCTGGAGCTCAAAAAATGGATTTCGTATGAAAAAGTTATGGCCGTTCAGGGTTTAGGGGGTTAACCAGACAAACAGAACCTTTCAGGAGTTTTAATGCATTTTGCTAAGGCCTTTGCAAGTGTGTGAGTATTTGAGAGTGCAAATATGCCCAAAATTTAGCCTAAATTTCAAAAAATTTACCCCTTAATTTTTGCCGAAAATGTCTGTCTATCGCGATAGACGGTGTCTGTCGCGATAGACACAAACTATCGTGGGGGGCTGTCTGTCACGATAGACGGTGTCTGTCGCGATAGAGTGGTTTGTCGCGATAGACGGTGTCTGTCACGATAGACGGTGTCTGTCGCGATATAGTGGTCTGTCGCGATAGAGTGGTCTGTCGCGATAGAGTGGTCTGTCGCGATAGACGGTGTCTGTCGCGATAGAGTGGTCTGTTGCGATAGACGCTGTCTGTCGTCTGTCGTGATTTGGTCTGTCGCGATAGACGGTGTCTGTCGCGATAGACTGGATTTGTCGTGGAATTTTGGTCTCTCGCGATAGACAGGTGTCTGTGGCGATAGACGGGGTTTATCGTGGGTCTCGGTCTGTCGCGATAGACGGTGTCTGTCGCGATAGACAGTGTCTGTCGCGATAGAATGAAAAAACGCAAATTTTTGAGAAACTTCTAGTGATTTGGAGTGCTCTAATGGTGTAGGTTACCGTGCCAAACACGCATTCACAAAATATTAAGTTTTTCTGTCTGTCGCGACAGACAGAGATCGTCGTCCCGGGACCTGTGCAGAGTCTGTCGTACCTGCGCACACTGCTGGAGAAGGTGGTACAACTAGTTCCTGCAACAAAAGCTCAAAAACACACCAAAAACAGATAGCATGCAAGCTCTCTCTCGCTCTCTCTCACAATGAAATGAGGGAAATGAGGTGGGGAGTGTAATATGACCAACAAACTGAAATTTTTCATGGAGATGGAGATGGAGGTGGGAGATGGTGGGGATGATGATGGTGATGATGGTGATGCAAAAGTAAGGAAAAAATGAAGAAAAATAAAGAGAAGGAAGGATATTACCTATAACTCCAATGTCTCAACTCGACGTCTTACCATCACACGCTCGTCCTCGAAGCTCTCTCCCCGGCAACGGCGCCAAATTTGGTGTCACTCTAGCACAATGGTGAGTACCAATGTGAGAAGATTCACCTCATAATTGTCAATCTGTGGAGACGTGAGGACTAGTATGAAGACTATGAGCAAGTGAAGGCGCAAGTGTGTGAGTGAGAAGCACACAAGCATGCACACACATACACACACACGCGCACACAAGGCAAGAACAAGGAGAGGAACAATGGAGTTCTTTGCATTAGTCAAAATGTCTCTTCCATAAGCTCAATTCACAAACAATCTAACCTCAAAAATGAGCTCTCTAGCTCTTTTTATAGTTTTCTAACTAGCTTTGGTCTTGTTCAGACCTAGTGCCCGGCCTAATTAAAAATTAGGTTCTAGAGCCTATTTGAGGGCTCAAACAGAGTCTAAAAATTATGAAAATTGATATGTAGCATGTTCTAATACTCCTCAAGCTCGAGGACTCCTCGGCTTGCACAAAATGGAGTCTATTCTACCAAAAACGGAATTTACAATGTTTGTGTAGTGATAAAAATCACTTGAGTTGTAAATGGTCCATGGAAAAAATGATTGGGCCTTGTTGCCGTATTGTGCATGACTCCTCCGTTGCGCTAGTATGCTCTTCATCTGACTTGTATGCCAACAATGAGAGTAAAAGCAATTCTCAAAATATTAAAGAAAAGGAAAAACAATGGATTGAAAATGCTATCAAACAAATTGAACAAAGTATACAAAATTCAGCAAAATCATCTAAACCTTTATCTGTACAGAGTTTGAAGGTAATCCATGATGAACATGTGCTTATAATTGAAGAAAAACCATGAAGAGATCCATAGATAGAATATGATGAGAGAAATTGTAGTGAGAATGAATTATAAAGCATGTTTTTCTTATACTAACTTTGATGTTTTTTTATGAGACAGGAACATGCATCTTCAAAATTATCTTTGATGATAATGATGGATGAGATTATTGAGAGTGATTGAGTGATGAGAGAGATGAGCATGAGATCAATTCATAGTTTTCCATTTCAAATTTCCAATTTTTGCACCATGCTGAGTATTTTGCACTTAGAGTATGCATGAAAGATGAATATTCACATTGCTTTGAGTTCTCATAAATGCACATTGATCTATTTCCACTTGTAAAAATAACATTAAAAAAAAAACCTCATCATCAACAAACCACTTACCCCTTTTGCACCATGTTTTTTTGAAAAATGCACTTAAAGTATGCATGGTAGGGTCTCATTACATGACCTTGCATTTAGGCATGTATTGAGATTAACCTATGCACACAGAGTGATTGTAAGGATTGATGTATATGGACATTGATATGTATGTGAGTGAGCGCACAAGCTTCATCATCAAATGCCTTTTACCATAACATTTGTACCATGTTTGTTTACAAGTGCACCTAAAGTATGCATGATAGGGTGTCACTACATGACCTTGCATCAAGGCACGTTTTGAGTTTTCCCTATGCACTTTGAGTGAAAGAAAGGATTTATGTATATGAACATGAAATGTATGAAAGTGAGCACACATACCTCATCAACGTATGCCAAATACCTTATCTTTTGCACCATATTTTGACCATGCATTTTCAAAGTATGCAATTGATAGGGCTAATTATATGGCCTCGCATAGACACATTTTTTATCTCCCATGCACTTGACACATGATTTCAATATTCAATGTTCCTATGAAATGTCAGTTTATCTTTGAAGCAAAAAGGTGATTTCAAGATTGGCCCATCAAGGACGATATGCAGGTTTAGTAGGGGTGAATGTCGTAGAGATTCCATCTCTACAATACTCTGAAGCCAAACCCATACAAAAATTTTCATGATGTGATCGAGGAACTTTATGGTGAAATGAATACCCCATGCATTTATGTACAACATATATATGCATGCACCAGTTTGAACCCATAAAAATGTAAACACACACACTTATATGTGCAAAAGCTGTGCATATGGAGTCCATTCATATGCTCATATATCAAGGAACTATGTTACTTTTCACCCATGTGAACCCATATTTTATCCATGAACCTTGGTTATCCATGTGAACCTGAATCCTAAACTTTTTAAAGTGTGAAGCCAATTTTGTGAAGCAAAAGAATTAAAACATTATAATAATAAAAACATAAAACAAAAGGTAAAATCAAAAGCAAAACAACACGTAAAACAAAAGCAAAACGATTTTTTAAAACAAAAGCATCATATTGTTTTACGATGAATAACGCAAGATTATCGCATGCTTTTCAAAAGAGTTGCCGATTAGTATAAAATAACAAAGCTTGGGTCATTGTAAGCATCACTTCTAATGATCCTCACTTGATCATTCAAGGAATAAGAAGGTCTTGCGTTGAAGTTTGGAAGAACATCCATTATAGAAGAAGAAGGAGATTATCAATGAAGATGGAACACTTGAGCCCCTCTTGTGAAGAGCTAACATTGAAGATTGGAGGACCTTAAAGATGGAGGCCACACACATATCTTGAAGGAGGGTTGTTAAAGTTTGAAGGAGTTGAAGGACATGGAGGCTACACACATACTTTGAAGGAAGGACATGGAGGTTCAGTTTTATGACAAGGAGGCTCTACACTATGATGAAGCATTGATGAACTTTATGATCTATGATGAATTGTTAACTTGTATAATTTTCATTATTTTCATGACAATTGTATGAACAAACTTTATTAAGAATCAAAGTTTTTTCTCCTATCATGTGATGATCTCATCAATTATTTTGAGATTTTAATATTCTCTTTGAGTCTCCACTATATCACCTGAGCTTGCTTGAAGCACCCTGCGTGCACCATTGGACTTGGCGGTTGAACTAATCCACCAACCATGTGCCATCTTCCCAACAATGATTTCCCATTTTATAGTCATCTATTACCTGTCCTGCTAAGCTGTTTACAAATATTAAGTATCAGTTAGCTATGAAGGTATTAAGTCATCTGTAGAATGGGAGGATCAAATCTATCCCAAATATTTTGAACGATGCATGAATAGTTTTAAATGATGGGTGGACAAAAAGTGTCCATTCAATGTGAGTTATTATTCTTACCTTAACTAAAGTAAGAATAAAAACCTCCATTGAATGGACACTTTTTTCCGCCCATCCTTTAAAATTATTTTCCATCCTTCAAAATCTTCGAGATAAATTTGCTTGTCCCATTTTACTAATGAGTTAATATCTACATAGCTAAATGATACTTAATATTTGTATGCAAAAGAGTTAGCAGCATAGGTATTAGGTCGACTAAAATAGGAGAAACATATGTGTCAAGAAGATTCTAAAGGTTGGGTGGACAATTCTAAAGGCTAGATGGACAAAACGTCTTCATTCGATACGGGTATGTATAATCTCTCATAACATGTGTATGTGTGTATATGTGTGTGTATGTTTATATGTGTGTATACATTCATGTATATTATGTGTATGTTTATATATGCATGTATATATATATATATATATATATATATATATATATATATATATATATATATATATATATATATATATATATATATATATATATATATTCATATTTCTAAAAATGAGAAATATCTTCGACAGAAATGTCTAAAGCATGTCTGTGAAGGAATTCGTTTGACACGACTAAGTGCGAGCTTACTTATTCTCAATCTTCAAAATCATTTTGGATGGAGTAATGTATCTGTTTCGACAGTATTAAGGTATAATTTTCAATTTTCTATCTATCTATCTCTCTCTCTCTCTCTCTCTCTCTCTCTATATATATATATATATATATATATATATATATATATATATATATATATATATATATATATATATATATATATATATATATATACTGTCGAAACAGATACATTACTCCATCCAAAATGATTTTGAAGATTGAGAATAAGTAAGCTCGCACTTAGTCGTGTCAAACGAATTCCTTCACATACATGCTTTAGACATTTCTGGCGAAGATATTTCTCATTTTTAGAAATATGAATGCTCTCACTGTCATTTTGATACCAATCCTAAATAAAATCTACCATGCCATCATCTTCATCATTGTCGCACAAATCTTGTACTTTATCTTCTTTTGAATATAGATCTTTCAACCTTGAATATTCCACAGGATCACTTTTGCGTAGCCTCCTCATAGAAGCTTCTGATAAATGAGGTCTTACTAGGAATTGTGAATGGTGTGGAGGAATATCATCAACATCATATGTTGGAATCTACACATATTAAAAAAATTCATTAGTATTCCATAAATGAATAAAAAGTAAACTTTAAACATAAAATTAAATATATAAGTTATTAAATATGGATAGAAAATTTCCATTCTCTCTAGCTAAAAGGTGCTCTTGGAGGTCTACACTATCCATAATTCACTAATAGTTCATCACCAACATGTAATGTAGTAATAGCATTGACAACTATGTATCTTGATACATCTCTACTCATGTATGGTGATTCATTACTATTTTCACGCTCCTCAAATGTGCAATTAGTCCTTGAACTATTATGTAACCCTCGAATACTATTTATTAAACCTGCGATATTTCCATGCATGTAAGGTCTTCCATCAATATATAGTCTTTCATTTTCTGCACATAAAATCCTTCTACTAGTAAGGGATGGTGCATTCAAGCATATTCCTTAAGTACTCATGCTTTGAACATAACATGAAAGTCGATGCCAATCTCCCCATCCATATATAGGACCACAAAATGACATAAGAGTGACTTCAGAGTTCTTCAAGAGTCATTTCCTTAATAGAAAGTATACAAATTAATAGTTTATAGTTATAATTTTCATATATTTTATTATTTTTTACATTTTAATTTATGTATTTCTTTTTTCTTAAATAAACACGCTGCTGCGAAAAAGAGAGTTGAGTCGGGCCACACATCGAACCTAGGCTAAATGGGCCATCATGGTTTTGTAGCTACATTTGTAAGTATATGTGTTATTGTGAGTATATTTTTTATTTTAGTTATAATGCAAGAAACTAATCTTTTTTATTTGTTTCAATGTAGCAAAAGGATTATGGCCGATATCCTATGAAACATGAGATCGAGTATGCTAAACATTTTGGATATCAGTTTTTGAGTGAGTCTATGAGAGATCATCCGGATGCCTTTGTGAGTATTATTAAAATTTATATACTTATTTTATTTTTATTGATATTTTAATTGTTTTACTTATTTGTGTTTGTTATATGTAATACAGGAGTATTATGGAGAGACAGATATGGATGAGGTGGAGAGAAAGACACAAGAGGGATGATCTCCATCATCACAGGGTGATCATGATGATGAGGATGAGGATGATCATGATGATGCTGATGATCATGATCATGATGATGATGATTATTAGGATTTTTGATTATGAAATTGGATTATATGTATTTACATTGATATATATTGATATATATATATATATATATATATATATATATATATACATACATATATATTAAATCTACATATCTTTCATTTCAGTTATGTTTTGAATTGTGTGTATGGTATTAAGTAATGAAAAGTTCTATTCTATTTATTGTTATTATTTTTTATATTAAGCATGTGTTTTAGTACTTTAATTATATAATTAATTCATATGTATGTATGTATGTGCATGTATATGTGTGTAATATGTGTGTGTACATATGTGCATGTATATGTGTGTAATATGTGTGTGTATATGAATGTATGTACATATGTATATGTGTATATGCATGTATGTGCATGTGCATGTGTAACTGTATATGTGTATGTATGTGTATGTGCATGTGTATGTGTGTGTATATGTATGTATGTGCATGTGCATGTGTAAGTGTATGTGTGTATATGAGTATGTGCATGTGCATGTGTATGTATGTGCATGTATATGTGTAAGTGTATGTGTATATGTGTGTATGTGCATGTATATGTGTATATGTATGTATGTGCATGTGCATGTGCATCTGCATGTGTATATGTGTGTGTACGTATGTGCATATATATGTGTATATATGCTTCTTGAGATGCTATTTGTAATTTTATAACGACAAAATTATTTCTCCTTAACTATCGCTATGCGCCCGTATTCCCTATAGTGTTTGACCTTATTTGTAGGATTTCATGCAAGTCTTTGTGTATGACTTTTCAGTATTTGGGAAATAGGTGCAATCGCTGTTGCATCTGAAATCTTGTTTTGATAGATGCAAGAAATTCAAGATGGTGCTCAATCCATTCAAGAGTGTCATTGCTATGAAGAGTGGCATCTTGTTAGGCCATGTTATTTCTCAAGAGGGAATAGCTATTGATGTTAGAAAGATTGAAGCCAATTGGACAACAAAAGCCCCAAAAAATGTGAAAGGCATAATGAGGTTTGTTGGACAAAACAAGTGGCATGCTAGGTACTTGAGATACTTGGCCAATATTTCATTACCTCTAACTCATTTAACAAAGAAAGATGTTCCATTTGTATGGGCTGAAGCTCAAGAAAAAGCATTTCAATTATTGAAGAAGATGGTTTCAACAACACCGATTTTGCAACCACCGGATTAGTCTTTGCGATTTCATATATTTGTTGATGCATCAGATGTCGCGGTTGGAGTAGTGTTGATGCAACATAAAGAAAAAGTATGGTATAGACCAATGTATTATGCTAGTAGGGTGTTGTGTTCAACTGAAAGAAATTATCCGATGATTGAAAGAGAATCATTAGCAATAGCATATGCTCTTAATAAATTTAGACATTATTTATTGGGCAATAAAATGATCTGTCATATTGATCATCAGACCTTAGTATATTTGATAAAAAAGCCATTGTTAATAGGTAGGTTGGCAAGCTGGATGCTTTTGTTGCAAGAGTTTGATTTTTTTGTCATTCACACTCCAGGTAAGGAACATGCGATGGTGGGTTACTTCAGCAGATTGGAATCAAGGAAAGCACAGACAGGTGTTAGTAATGAATTTCCAGATGCGAAAATATTCAATGTATAAATTGTTGAATCTGATTCTTGGTATGATCAATTATGAGTGTTTTTTAATGATGGAGCATTACCTCAATATTTTACACCAGATGAGAGGAAGAAGTTTGCTCTTAACAATAGAGCATATTTGGTTATAACTGGTGCATTGTATAAGAATGGGGTGGATCAGGTCATTCAGAGGTGTGTTCTAGATTTTGAAGAACCAGCTGTGTTACAAGAATCACATTCAAGTGCAGTAGGAGGTCATTTGTCAATTGATATTACAGGAAAAAAGGTTTTACAAGTAGTATTGTGGTGGCCTAACTGTATTAAAGGATGCTCATGAGTTTGCTAAAAGATGTGTGATTTGTGCAAAAATAGGCCAACCAAAAAAGTTAGATCAGATGTTTGATCATCCTATTTTACCTTTGGATCCGTTTCAAAAGTGGGGCATGGATTTTGTTGGACCTATCAAGCCCATGACTCAACATGGTAATATATATATTTTAATAGCTATAGATTATTGCATAAAGTGGATGGAAGTATGTTAGGCCGCCAGATTGGCACCATGTAACTTTTATATTTTTATATACCGCACGCACCGAAAGGGCGTAGCGAAGTGTTGTAACCCTCTTATTGATTAATGAAGAGACATTACGGGGTTCTCTAGTGGTAGAGGAGCAGCATTGCCAGACTGTCTGTCTAGGCGATTTGCGACTTTGTGGAGATGTCGTAGTGCAGATTACAAATGTTCTGAGTACTGTCATTCTGTTTTTGTTGATTCACAGTAATTCTTTACTCACACAGTAATGTTATGTTCACGTTAATAAGTTGGTGTGACTGTGATCATTAATTCGTGCGTTAAGAAATGGAGTAAGGAATAACCACAATAGGAATAGTAATACGGTGTAGAAGAAGTTATACTGGAAAGTAACATATTGCTAAATGGATAAGTAAGTTGGGAAAATCACGTAAAGGGCCTTTGCATTTGTGAGACCCCTACCATCCCCAAGAACCCGAAAAGAGCTTAAAAGTGGGTGTGATAGAAGTTTTCCCCCTTTTAACACTGGCACCGTCTCTAGGAAGATGGCAAGTGATTAAGAAATCAGTAAAGGAAGAGCAGTACATAAGGCAAGCGGTGCAGAGGTGATATATGCTGGTTACTCGTTCCGGCAAGTCTTATCCGAAATATCGGAGAGACCAGCATCCCTGGGTAGTTCCCAATCTATTAGGGACACCCCTAGGTGGTAGAAGTGCAAGCCATTTAAGCCCAGTTGTCGAAGGATCGGAGCCAGTTCAGCGATTCTGGTACCAGTTTGGTGACACACGATGAGATTCCGATAGATTCCGGTATAATTTCGGTACATTCTGAAGAGGGTACAGTAACTTCTGAGTGTACAGAGACGCAGTGCGCAATTGGTTCGACACCATCTGGTCAGAATTTGAACCTTTTCGGTGATAACATTGTGGTACCAAGTGAGACTGTTTCTGGTGAAAAGACAACTTGGTGCGGTGAAAGTTCGACAAGTTCAGGTGGAAGTTCAGTGCCATTTAGTGGGAGTCTGAAGTTTTTCGGTGATACTGCCGTACTACCTGGTGGATCCTTATTACGTTCACCACTGTTCGGGGCCAGCTTGCCTACTCTTGATAATAAAGCTGAGGACAGACTATTTGATTTGGAGATAAGTAAGAGATTCAACGCCATTTTCGAGCCGGAAGGTGAGCAATCGGATAATACAGATTCCGAAGGACAAGAGACACCCCTCAAAACTCAGGAAACAATAACAGTACCCATAATAGCACCATGAGTGGTCAGTAGCAGCAACAGCAGCAACAACAACAACAGCAGCAACAACAACAACAACAACAACAACAACAATAGCAACAGCCACATCCAGTCATCCCAGTTTGACCGGTTCCAACAGGGGTGACTTACACAAAGTTCGGTGGATTTTTGAGGGACGACCCGGATGCACATGTGCGCACCTTTGAGATCAGTTATGCAGTATTAAATCATCCACCCGACCCGGCGTACAAGGCCATCCTATTTCAGGCTACTCTGGTCAATGAAGCAACGAGGTGGCTAACACAGTATGATATCAATTAGTTCAATAATTATGAGGAGGTGAAGAACGCATTTCTGCAGAGGTTTCGATTGAAGAAGAACCCTGCAGAGATATTTGATTACTTGCAGAACAATCGGTAGAAGCCGCATCAGACTATTCAGGAATACGCAACATTGTTTAGAACTCACTTAAGACAACTGCCTCCGGCACATGCCAATCTACTGGATGATGTGATAACCCAGTGGTTCATTAATGGTCTGACCCCACAATTAAGGCAAATCATGATCATTCGCTATGTGGGCGGAATGATGTTGGATGCCGTAATTGCGATGGCCCTGCAACTAGAGCATAAAGTTGGGGGATTTACCGAAGACTTGGAGTGGCTGAAAGCCAATAAGAATGTACCGGACGATCCGGCCAAATAGATATATTGTACCAAGTGCAAAAATCCAGGGCACACCAGTTCGACATGTGCCCTTAACGAGAAGTACTGTGCTATCTGTAACATAACAGGACATTCAACGGAAACTTGCGTGTATAATGCTAAGGTGCAGGGGCGAGCAACGGTAAATGCCATCATACAGGAACCAAGTCAGTCCACAACCCATTATGTGCCACCGTAGATGCGGAACAATTAGCCGCAAGGATATAGAAATTACAGGTGTCAGCGGAATACCAATTCAAACCGATGGCAAGCAGGTACATCAACGGAAGGTACTTCTCTTCCACCACCTCGATGTCATTTTTGCGGCGAGAGTGGCCACATCCGTAGATTTCGCAAGGATGCGGCAGAGTACGACAAAAGGAAGAAGGAGTGACAAAACCCGATGACCAACATGGTCTATATTTCACTAGTTGAATCACAAGCAGTAGTGGTCGAGACAAGATCGGGTAAGCAGTTGTAGCCAGCAACTGAGGTGTTTGAGCCTAGTATCCGTGAGCAACAGTGAATGTATACAAAGGCTAGTCAATGGATAGCTAAAGAGCCAACTGTGTTTCTTGATCCAATTCCGGTAACACAAGTTCCCCTGCCAAAGGCAAGATCGACTGAGCAAAATTTTTCCCCAGCAATAGGAGAATCATCATCAAAATCGGCGAGAAGTACGACCCAAACAGATCAGGTATGGGATATTCTAGCTAAGGCTTTAATTACACTCCCTTTGGGACAGTTGCTCGCCTTAGTGCCAGGAGCTAAGCAGCAATTCCAACAACAGGTTAGTCCTGGATCTTCCTATACTCCGACGACTGCCACAATACAACCGGAAGCTGATTCTATGGTGGATCATTCAGTCCCATTGATCACTGTCTGGCATAAAAATCACAAGATTACTCCAGTCTTATCGATGGTGGTTTGGGTATGAATATTGCAATTGCAGCTCTCTACAAGAAATTGGGGTGGACCCAAATCAAGCCCGTACAATTTTTTGTATGAATGGCAGACCAATCCCGAGTCCATCCAGTGGGACTCGTACAAAATATTCCGATTACTTTGCAGGGTACCATGTTCAAAATGACTTTTGTAGTCTTAGAACTACCAAAATCCAGCCTCGACTATAATTTACTTTTCGGTCGACCATGGTTGAAACAAGCCAAAGTTGTACAGGATTGGTCAACGCAGGAGTTAACTTTCAAAGATAATCACCGTAAATATGTAGTTAAATTGGATGCCATGCAGCCCTGCGAGCTTCATGCAAGACCATATGTAGCGGAGCCGGTCCACATGTTGGATGGCTTATCTGACGACGAGGAAGAGGCGTTCTTGAAGACTAACAAGGATCTAATCTCATTAGGTACTGTAGATCTCCAGTTGGTTCAAAGATAATCACCGTAAATATGTAGTTAAATTGGATGCCATGCAGCCTTGCGAGCTTCATGCAAGACCATATGTAGCGGAGCTTGTCCACATGTTGGATGGCTTATCTGACGACGAGGAAGAGGCGTTCCAGAAGACTAACAAGGATCTAATCTCATTAGGTACTGTAGATCTCCAGTCGGTCGCAGACAAGAGGAGTCCGGCCACATGTACGGTTGTCTGAGTGACCGGAGATGCAGGCGCATATGATAGTGTTGCTATGGATGGAGCCACCCTACATCAACTTTTGCAGTCAGCTGATGATCTGGTAAAATGTCGATAATTTTATGTCTTGGAAGATCAGTTAGTAACATATAATTTGGGTGATGAGGTTAACCCGCGCCCAACTAAGGTTAAGGCAGGATTGTCAGAGACATTTCAAGAGGATTTGATACGACTCCTGCGTGAGTTCTCTGATGTTTTTGCTTGGGACTATCGAGCTATGAAAGGTCTTGATCCACGGATCTATCAACATCGGGTAGTGCTCAAACCAGAGGTGAAGCCAATCAAACAGTCTAGTTATCAATTGAACGCCAATTATGCAGCACAAGTCAAAGCAGAACTTGATCGGTTATTGAAGGTGGGATTCATTGTACCAATCGAGCATGCTGAATGGATATCTCCAATCGTGATCGTCCCAAAGAAAAATAAACAGCTGCGCATCTGTGTTGATTACCGAAAACTGAATGCTGCCACTCTCCCGGATCCCTTCCCTGTCCCCTTTTTGGACACAATGCTCGACATGTCCGGAACGTTGGGACCAATTACTACCTACCGTTTTGTGGGCTTACCCGTCTACATACAAGGTAGCTATTGGAATGACCCCATTCAAGCTTGCTTATGGGTTGGAAGCTATCACGCCGATGGAAGTAGTAGTGCCAAGCCTACGCGTGGCCTTAACTCAGAAATTGCTGCCCAAAGACTCTTTGACATTTCGGTTGGATGCACTCAGAGCATTGGATGAACAGCGCTGGGAAAGCTTCATGAATCTTCAAGAAGTTGAGCTTCATCAAGCCCGTACCCATGATCGTTTTCTAAAGACTCCTGTGTTTACGGTGGGCCAACTTGTGTTATTTTATAATGCTAAAGCAAATCCTTCTGCTGGAAAATTTAAATTACGGTGGTTCGGTCCTTACCGGATTAGTGAGCAACTAGGACCCACTACTTTTCGGTTGACTACCTTAATTGGAGTTTCCCTTCCCAAAGTGATTAATGGTTCAAAGCTATGCCCATATCACCACTCACCTGATCACCGCTGACGTGTTCCTCATTTTTCTGGGTGTCACTTATTTTCTTTTTATTTACGTATTTCGATCGAATACAAACCATAAATCTCCTCGTTTTGATATCTAAATATGATTAATTGGCACCCTGTGTTACTCTTTGTGTTTCTACACCTTTGTTTTCTGTGTTCTTGTACTTCCTTTTGCACGTCATGGAAGCACTAGCCAATGTTGCTACCTTCCATGAAGGACTCACCCCTGAAGTGAGTGAGTATTTGCGTATCCGTGGTCTTTTGAACTTCGTTGAATTGCCTTGGCATTCAGTGGAGTGTCAACCATTCTATGCACATATCATTTCTGCCATTGCCTCTACATCTGTTACATAACAATGTTGGCCTATAACCTGTTTACCGTCATGAGTCGTTATCACTTTGGCTTCGTTTGCCGATGCCTTTCGCCTTCCTCGGGATGGATTGGAAAATGGTTCACTCCTTCTTGTAGCCAGCATGACACCTTATTTCCACGACACTCATTGAATGAGTACGCCATTCTGTGTCGACCTGATCCGGAGCGTACCGCTTTGCAGTTTTTAGTCGCTATTTTGAATTTGCAAAAACGTACCTACAATATCTCCTGCCCATTCTACTCGATGATAGACATGGCTTCTCGCGAGACTGTCAATTTTGCATCTTTTTATTTCCGGTGCATTCACCGTGAATGTGTTGCAATTATCAAACGAGTCAATAAGGGTGACCTTCCACGTTCGTGTCTACCCCATATCCTCACTTTTCTCTTTCCAGTAATCCAAGCTGTGCAACTGCCTCCAACCGCTCCCATCTTGTTCCATGAAGAATCTGCTCAAGTGCTCGAGGATGCAGAGGATGATGATGAGGATCCCTTTCATCTTCTTCGCCAAAAACGTAGACATGTAAGTCCCTCTAGCAACTAGGTGCAAGGATCAACTGTTGGCAATGAAGACGAAGTCTTCCACGACACCGCTACCTCCATTCATGTAGATTCGTCCGTCCCATCTTCTCCAATCTAGCAGCAGGAACAAAGTGATTCCACCGACGACTCTGAAGAAGTTTCTTCTCAAGAGGATTCTCATCAGTAGAATCAAGATGTAGTGCAAGCAATTATTGTAGATATTCTCAATGAAGTGATTGCTCTGGTTGACGCTATGATTGACAAAACTGAAGCAACAAAGCAGCAGACCACCGGAATAGTGCTGGTGCCCAACATTATTATCCCACTTCCTTCCACCATGAATACCGTTGAGCCCATTGTCCTAGTCGAGTCTATTGTTCCCGACGTAGTAGCTAGTTCATCGTCTTCTCCTAATTACTCTCCACCACCGTCTCCTCACCTATTATCAGCCCCTTCATCCCAGCCACTCCCTCCTCTTATTCCTCCCGCTCCAATGTTTAATGAATTAGAATCGATGGGTCCACTCTTGATCCAATTTTCTCAGCAGTTACCTATGCAAATAAAGCACATAACCAATAATATCAGACAAGAATTATAGCACAAAGTTGATGTTATCGAGATCGATATTGCTCCATTACAGGAAGAAGCCAATGTAGTGAAGGCACAAAACCATGCTTTGCAACTCCAACTTCAACAACTTCAAGCTCAGCTTACAGAGCAGGATCATCTCATTGCTCAAAGAGATACATCATTGGCTGAGTTAAAAGCCAAGGATGTTTTGTTAACTGCTCGTGATGAAGAACTCAAGCACTTAAATCAGTTGGTACAAGATAAGGAGGATGCTCGGATTTCTCTCGGCAATCTTTTAGAAGAAACTCGCGTTGAGCTTGATGAGGTCATGTAGAGAGGACAAGAAATGGTGACTCTAGCTACGCAGACTACTGCTGAACTACAGGCCGCAACTGCCGATCTTTTTCAGGCGAATTCTGATCTCAAAGCACAAATGAGTTTAACCATTCAACTTAAGAAGGAATTATGAAAGAAAGAGATGCTTATTACCAAACCATTCAATATCAAGCTCAAGAGTTGGAACGTAGAGAAAAACAGCTGGGAGCTCAAGCCGACAGACTCTCCAGAATAGATGGTCAAATTGCTGATATGAGATTGCGTTGAGATGAAGCCCTGGCCAATGATTTTTATTTGCAAGAAGCGTTTTTGTAGACCCAGACTGAAGTTCTGATGAGTCAGGTCATTGCGGCAAGTTCAGTCCGAACTGACGCATAGCTGGTGGAGCCGGAAACATTAAAACTGATGTTGGATTCATTAAAACAGAAAATTACCAGAACCTTCAAATTAGCACAAACCATGTATATTCAAGGCATCGTAGATGAGCCTTAATTTTGTTTTCGTTGTGGGTTCAAGTCCACCGTGCGTGCCAGTGTTAGGCCGCCAGATTGGCACCATGTAACTTTTATATTTTTATATACCACACACACCGAAAGGGCATAGCGAAGTGTTGTAACCCTCTTATTCATTAATGAAGAGACATTATGGGGTTCTCCGGTGGTAGAGGAGCAGCATCGCCAAACTGTCTGTCTGGGCGATTTGCGACTTTGTGAAGACGTCATGTAAGGAATTGAACTCACAACCTCTTGGTTAGGAATGTGATGGGCTAACCACTTGCCCCAAAAGCCATGGTTGAGGATTACTTCCTAATCCTTTCTCTTAGAGCATAGTTCAAACATCTCCTACTAGGATTATGTTACATTCTTCCCCCCTTGGTCGATCATTGTCCTCAATGATCAACTCTTGTATCCCTCTAGCCTCGGCGATCAGTCCCTTGAACTCCCTAGGTGCCCTTGAATTGATCTCCCTCAACCTCGCATAGTTTCTTGAACCTTGTTCGCAACCTTGGTCTCTTGAACCCTTGCTCTCAACCTTGGTGTCTTGAACCTTCTTGTTCGCAACCTTGGTGTCTCGAGCCCTTGTTCTCAACCTCAGTCTTGAACCTTGTTCTCACCCATGCTTGGTATCTTGAACACTAAATCCAGTGCCACCCAAGGATTCCCAAGGAATTCACACTTCCAAGCTAGCTCATTGGAAAGTTCGTTCCGAGAGCTTTCCAACGGTATATTACACGCCTCAATCTGACCTACGGATTGAGAGATACACCCAATCATTGTAAGGTCCATCCTTGAAACCGACGCGCGCGCCTTCCACAATTCCTACCCTTTCACATAGAGGATGCCCAAGCGCCTTTTTTAGAGGCCATTGGATCATTCCACCTTGCCCAAGCCTACTTCCTAGGCTCTGATACCAATGTAAGGAATTGAACTCACAACCTCTTGGTTAGGAATGTGATGGGCTAACCACTTGCCCCAAAAGCCATGGTTGAGGATTACTTCCTAATCCTCTCTCTTAGAGCGTAGTTCAACCATCTCCTACTAGGATTATGTTACACGTCATAGTGCAGATTACAAATATTCTGAGTACTGTCATTCTGTTTTTGTTGATTCACAGTAATTCTTTATTAACACAGTAATGTTATGTTCACGTTAATAAGTCGGTGTGACTGTGATCATTAATTTGTGTGTTAAAAAATGGTGTAAGGAATAACCGCAATACGAACAGTAATATTGTGTAGAAGAAGTTAGACTAGAAAGTAACGTACTGCTAAACGGATAAGTAAGTTGGGAAAATCAGATAAAGGGCCTCTGCATTTGTCAGACCCCTACCATCCCCAAGAACCCAGAAAGAGGTTAAAAGTGGGCGTGACAGAAGTTTTTCCCCTTTTAACAAAATAGTAGCATTGAAGGAAAACAAGGTGACGAGTGTTGCAAAGTTCCTCTACCACAACATTATGACTAGGTTTGATTGCCCAGTAGAGTTGGTAAGTGATAGAGGTTCTCACTTTCTCAATGAAATAATTTCAGACTTAACAAGAACATATCTCATTATGCATAAAAAGTCTACAACTTATCATCCACAAGAAAATGGTCAAGCAAAAAGCACTAATAAGACTTTGCTGCATATTCTTAAAAAGTTAGTGCATGATAATAAAAAAAATTGGTATGTTTTGCTTGATTCACCATTATGGTTGTTTCAAACAACTTTCAAATTGACAGCAGGTATGACACCATTATGTATGAGCTTATCCAACCCATGACATAAAATGCCAGAAGCAATAATAATATAATATCAAACCAATCTTGTCAAATGCTAAAATTGACACCGTATTTTTTTGGACCTCACGCACATATAAAGCATTTGACAATTTGAAAGAACTACCATTAGTAGTAGTCAGAATGAACTTATGAACCCCCATTAGAGCATAAGGGGATTTTTTAGCACATGTGCTATTATTCCCTATAGGGGCATGCTCAAGTGAACTAAAGAAATAGTGCTATGAGGTAATATGTTTGGTTGCACCATTATCAAAGTACTAAACATCTAATTCTAGTACAAAAGTATAGCGCTCATGAGGAGATGGTTCATAAGTGTGAAAAATAGTGAATGCCCTTTTCTCATTATGAACAACATTAGCAGACTCTATTGTAGGTGTAGAGGCCTCAACAACAAAGATTTGAGCCTCTTTAGTGTTTGCCTCCTTTGTAGCAAGTTTAGGATAACTCTTTATGACATGATCATTTTCTTTACAGTTCTTGCAAAATTGTTTCTATTTTTTTGGTTTGTTATCATGTTTGTCTTCCTTCTCTGATTATGTAGCATTGGTAGATTGCTTCTTACTAGTAGATGAGCTCTATATACCTTTTCCCTTCTGAGTAGCTAAGAATGTATAGCCTTTCATGTCAATCGATGCATGTGCAAGTGCATGTCTTCCACCCTAATATAAGTTTTTGTATGGTAGGTGCAATACATGTTGCAACATGACCAAGAAATTGAAAATAATAATCTTCAACACCATGTGCATCACCTTCAATAACTATTTGGCATGTGAAGTAGGAAACCTTTAAAAACATGCGCAACATTTTGTAGCCCTTTTGATAACAATACATGATGCATCATATGTGTCCACAACGGGTAATTCTTACATCCAACTTATCATCAACAACCAGCATAGGAAATACATCACTACGTTCAACCATTGCTATTAAATGAAGAAAATTGACTATTTGTCAAAAAGTATATATAATTTATGGGTGTGCTGTGGGAGGACACTGTGAATGAGAGAGAGAGAGATAGAAAAGAATGCTGTGAGCGTTCTCTTCCTTAGTGTGTGATTTCCCATGTATAGAAAAGTTTTCATGGAGAACAATGATGAAGGTCAAAGAAGTTAATTGGATCACATATTTGTGTTCAATGAGTTTATTTTGCGTGCAAATTTAAATGCATCTAGGAAAAGCTTGGAATTTATGATGGAACTCAAAATTTTGATCTCTCTGTGATGGCATTAGATTGCTCAAAATTAGTTCTAAGATATAGATCTTTATAATAGTCAACGACATAATCTATTGGCGGTTGTTCTAACGATGCAGGTACCGAATTATTCTCCATGCCTTCTATACGTAGAGATAGAGTGTACATATACACTCTATCTCTACATATACATATACACAAAACAACAAAACATTACATGATAGAGAGAGAGAGAGAGAATACATATACACAAAACAACAAAACATTACATGATAGATGAAAAAACAAAAAAACATAACATGATAGATGATATATAAATATAGAAAAACTTCAGGGATAGTAAAGGATTCATGGGGACCCAACAAAAGAGGAATTCCAAAGATTAAATGGGCAATATGTTCTAGCTTGAAGGAGACGGGTGGTATGGGCATTCTAGATGTCGAAGCTATGGCCAACGAGATGGTGGTCAAATGAGGACTAAAGTTTCAAGTAACAATGATTATTCTCGGACCAATCTAATTTTCGAAAACACTAGTAGTGTTTCCCTTGTTGAGAGCCTAGGTGGAAAGGGATCGATTTAATTACTCTCTTGTTCTCTGTATTTTTCATTGTTCCCAAGGGATCCAATCTTATGTGCCTCCTATGGAAAGGATGGAACCATATGAAACCTTTCAACACTATCAGCAAGGATTGGAAATGGACCACTCGGATTAGGCAGAATCAGTTTAGTTGGTTGTCTATCAAAAGTGGAATCTAAGAATCTCTAAGAAGTTAAGAGACTTTGGAATAGAGATTTTTGCATGTGGAAGCTCGTATGGCATCGACCAAGATAGAAGTAATTGGATTAGGTTTGAGAACGTTGATCTCAGTCGATTTTGAAGATTGGTGTGCATTAATAGAAAAAATCATTGCTCGCAATGTCTCTTCGTCCTACCTCGCGCTCGGTTAGGAATCCCCTATTGGCGGGTGTGAGGTGGATGTGTAGCAATACGATGGATGATATCTTGAGAGCTATGGATGATATTGGCGGGACGTGATCATGTGCTCGTCTTCTCTATGGAATTCCAGTGGGTGATGCACTTTAGAAGATATAGAAGGATCTCTTCAACCTTTCAAGCTTTTTTTTATGTTGGTTCTGAGTATAAGCATCATCTCATCTCGAGATGTTTCTATAAATATTTCTTCCTTGCAACTAAGCCTCCATCCTTAGAGCCCATAATGAACAATTGCTTTGATCCAAATTTTTAATTGAAAAGAAGGGAATCCATCACCCATAATGTATGGACCATGATAAGCATCTGATATCACTCCGAGTAATGGAAATTTGCAGAGATGAAAGGTAGCTACCAAAAACGTGCTCCAAACCAAGAGATGAGAGGTAGCTACCAAAAACGTGCTCCAAACCAGCCTATTTTTCACTTGGAATCTCTAATAGACTTCCTAAGCTTGCACCTTATGCAATAATATTCCTATAGTACCTTGGAACATTGATCAAAAATATTGTTTTAATAACGTTTGAATTATGCACATGTATAGGAAACCTTCTATCTTTGGAAGAAGGCACTCAAAAAATTACTCAAAGCGCACAATCTACAAGGAATTGACCCAAATCCTTTTGCATAGCTTCAAATAAAGAGATGAGTGAACTAAAACAAGCCATTTGATAAATTTGGATTTACTATACTGTGATATGGACATATAAGAAGTGAGGGCGTTGATCCTGATGTTTTAGGAACAAGATGATGTAGACAAGACAATCACAGGGATATGTTCATATCTTAATGTACACAACCCCAATGACTAAACTATTTAGTAGGCAGACTCTTAAGGGTGTTACCGTCATGCACCAATCGATATACAAAGTCAACGATGAACAATGAGTAAGTTCAGAGAAGTTGATTAACTCAGAGAAATATACTTCAATGATGAACAATGAGTAAAATGGATGATGAAACTTGATGTAGATGTGTCGGAAAGTAATGTATAAAAGACAGAGGCAATGGCTTTGAGATAATAAATTGTACGGTCAGAATGAGTAAGAAGACTCACCGGTCACAATTCCTTCCATGCTTTTACTAGATGAGTTTTGAATAGATTCCACCTAAAATCTCCCTACTTTGAGGAATTCATTTGAATTTGAATTCAAATGAGAGTCATGGGATTCGGCTCCCACTACAATCAAAAGATTCTCTCTTCATAAACCTTTTATAAGTGGATACAAATTCATGCCTTTTTTAACCTTAGGAGCATTTAAGAACTTTGTGTGTATACATATGACTTTACTCAAAGTCAAGAAAAGTTCAATACTTTATGTTCAAGCACTTAGGCCTTGCCATATGCGCCAGAAGAAGTGCCAACACGTTTAACCAAGAAGATTTTTCTTTGTACTCTCAAAATTCTCTTTTTGTGTCGCTTTTGTTTCCATAGGACGAGAGGTCTCTTCTTGTATTGGTTAAACTAATATTCAAAAGTCTTTATGTAATGGTACATGCCATTCTTGAGTGAATACATCTATGTATCCCAAAATATTCTCATATCTTGCCAGGCTCATCAAGATTCTATTGTGGGTTCATAAAAAGTATGCTCAAATACTTGTATTAATGAGAAAATAATAAAAAAGAAACGGAAAACTTTCCAATGCAGAATATGACAAAGAGACAACATGGAAAAAATGAAGTCAATGATAGCAAGTGAATATCGAGTTTCTGAAGTATTACTACAAGAAGGACATCCAATTGAATTTGAAAGTAAGAGAGATTCATCTTTATTTTGATTTTCTCATCACACTAATCTTTAACCATTATTACTAAGAGATCCAAATCATTATGTGGATTGGAACTCTAAATAGAAAATGAATTTCCTCTATTACTGTACTAATGCATTTTTCTCGTTTACGGACTAGTGTAGTAAAGAGTTTTGTGGGAATTGGGAGTGCATGGCTTCACTAGTAGACAAATATGCTAGTCACTCATTGAACTGTGTTCAAGGTGTTTTGAAATTGATGCATGATTTTGTGTAATTATGTGCTTAACTAATCATATGAAGTGCCTCCCTAATGACACAGGCATGTGGTTCTTCCTTAACCTAAAGAAGGAGGAAGAAAGCCCCCTTATTAATGCATATTTTCCAAGACAGGCCCAAGTACGTCCCATGTCAAGATTGAAGATCCTCTTTGTAGATATATTTCACCTAAAGAGATGAGCTCTCTAACACCTTGACTCTCCCCTATCTCTTGTTAGTGAGGAATTGAACTGCAGTGCACCTTACAAAGGCTTTGATAAAAACCTCAAGATGCAATGTGAATTAACAACTCTCATGCACTTTATCTTTAACTTTCATCTCCCTCCTCATTGCCAAGGCCCAAGCCTTTACAAGAACTGTGGATATCCGAGAAGAACAAAAATAGATGAAGAAGGAATCCGCCCCCCCCCCCCACCCCCAACACATACACACACACACCAAGCTATTACGGATTCATGGAATTTATGTCTTATTTTTCGTTTATGTTTTTACGTCTTTGGTGAGAGCATTCGTGCTCCATGGTTGAGGATACAGTCCGCAACTATAGTTTGGTAGTTCCGGTGGTAGTGTAGGTGGTTCTGTGGAGGACCGATTGATATGCGATCACTTCAAGACCAACAATAGAGACATTTGAAAGCCTAGAATCTCGAGAAAATCTCTATGACCTACTATTCTTTTTTAATAAAAGGGAGTCCCACAATGCCTACTCTCCTTGACTTTAATTAAATAAAAGAAGAATACAAGCGAATAGGACTAGTGCCCTCAGGACCCCCCAAGTCCCACAACACAGGAGTAGCACAAACACGTCAGGAAGTCATACCTTCGTGGTAGACCATACAAAGCTTACATGGAGTTATAGAGGAGGTTGATAAACCTCCCATCCCCATCATGCGGAGCCCACTTGGTTTTAAGCTTACTGTTGACATACTGTAGCTCTTTGTGATGTCTGAAGGGGGGGTTTCTTACAGTTAGCAATTCTTTTGCTAAGAAGGAATAGAGACTTCTCGATCGACCACTCCTTTGGGGTACCGCCAAAGTTGTGAGCACATCTTTCCTACCAAATCTTCCAAAGGATCTCTCTCCTGATCGCATTCCACAATGCCGCAGGGCAACCGATCACTTCACCAATGAGGGCTTCTTTCCAATTGATTTGTTCTTGGAGCCCCAGAGTACGACCAAGGACCCTCCATAGCCAAAGGGATTTAGGGCAAGCAAAGAATAGGTGAACAATATCCTCTTTGCTATGGCAACATCTCCTTGCACTAGGGCGGAACACCACATATCTTGTTACCTTTCACAATGGTCCATAATCTACGGTGTAAAATTTGCCATAGGAGGACCGACTTCTTGTTTTCAATGAGAGGGTGACAGATAGACATAAATTTCATATCCCATTGAAGTCGCGTCCAGTTGAGACACCATTTCTTGTTGAGACTAATGTGACTATCATTGCGAGCTTCCACATATGGAAGCTTGGAGAGGTGATTATCATTATACCATTTAAGGCCCAGTAGGTCCGGAGCATCTTGTCCCATAAGGAGTCCGATTTTAGAGCGGTCCCAAGCATGGCATCTGCTCAATAAAATATACCATTCCTCGTAAGTGACTGCAGCACTAGGGTCAAGGTCCTCAAAGTCCACCCATCTATTCATGGCCTGTTTCAAGAGGTGCTTCTATTGTTTGAGTCCCTTAATCTATCTATCTATTTATCTATCTATCTATCTATCTATCTATCTATCTATCTATCTATCTATCTATCTATCTCTCTCTCTCTATCTCTCTATCTATGTATGTATGTATCTATCTATCTATCTATCTATCTATCTATCTATCTATCTATCTATCTATCTATCTATCTATCTATCTATCTATCTATCTATCTATCTATCTATCTATCTATCTATCTATCTATCTATCTATCTGTCTATCTGTCTATCTGTCTCTCTATCTCTCTATCTCTCTATCTATCTATCTATCTATCTATCTATCTATCTATCTGTCTATCTGTCTATTTGTCTATCTGTCTCTCTATCTCTCTATCTCTCTATCTATCTATCTGTAGAGCCCTAACCGGTGGAAACTAAAGGTGCAAAGTATTTTTTCTCTTAAGGTTCAAAGGATGAATTTAAAATCTTAAGGTGCAAAAGAAAAAGAATTAAAAGGAAAGGTGAAGGTATGGAAGGCCGCGTGCAAAGGTGGAAATAGGCCGCCCAATCAAAAATTTTATTTTAAAAGTCACTCTTGTTCTAAAGTCACTACAGGACAAAGTAGCGAGTCGTTGAGGACCAGTTCAAAAGACAATCTTGGGACATTGAAAGGACACAAAGATTGTATTGCAGTTAGAGTGCGCGAACCGGTGACTCAACAAAAGAAGGACAAAGGCTATTCTTGGACATTGAGAACTAGGAGCAAGAGAGAGCTTCAGAGGAAGCAAGAGAGGAAGCAAGAAGAGCCACCAGTGCGCGACGACACTCAAGAGTGCAAGAGGTGTCAAGAGGGAGGTGTGCAGAGAAGGCGGGTTGGATTCCAAGAGTCCCAAGGTCTATTGTGTGTGTGCGCCGTGATACCAATTCCTTAGCTTGGTGGAAGCTTAGTGCAAGGTGTGCACAAGGGAAGCGGGAAGCAAGTGAAGGATTGGTGCAGGAGAGGCCACTGCCAGAGGACTTGAGATAATTGGTCTTCAGTAATTGATATTCTCTGAAGTTGTATTTAGTCATTGATTAGACTGTGTGCAGTCATTGTAATTGTTGAAAGATAATCAATATTCAAGGTTTCCAAGAGTATTCCTTTGCAGAAGTTCTCACTGTTAGTTCATTTTCATCCTATCCTTTTTCTCCTACAAACCCTCAAACTCCTTCTTGTCCACGAATCCCCAACAAATTTGGCACACCCGGTGGGATATCCAAGGAGCTTTGAGCATAGGAGACTATATATTGCCATTGGAGGACAATATTCCAGTGTCGACAACATTACTCCAGTGGGCCAAAAGGTACATACTTTTATCAAGTGTCTCATTTTAAGTGGACTATGAATAGCTCATGACCGGGACCCGGTCACAAAACTTGAGGATCAAGTGCAAGCAGACAAGAAGAAAGACGAACAGAAGATCATCGAGTCCACTTTCATCGACTTCATCGGTAGGAAGCATGGCAGGACAGGTGGACCTAGAAATCTTGCTCTCCAGATTAAACATAAAATTTCCCTCCTTCAGAGGTTTAGCCCATGAGGACCCAGATGAGCACATTCGAAGATTTCTTGCATTATGTAAGACTAGGGGGCTAATGGGTAGGGAAGATGCTTTCTTGATACTCTTCCCCGCCACATTGGAAGGTCTGGCAGACAAGTGGTTTAGCCAGTTTGCTGAAAATCACTTTACCTCCTGGGATTTGATGAAAGAGGCCTTTAAGAATCAATTTCAGCATGGAGACACGGCTGAGATCATTATAGAAGAATTGGAAAACTTGAAGTTGGGTCCAGGAGAGAAGTTCCCCGAGTTCGTGACCAGGGCCAAAGCACTAATGGCTAAACTACCGGATCCACCACACGACTTCTTTGTCAAGAAGTGGTTAGCCAAACCTCTACCTGTGGTCACCCAATGCAAAATAAAAGAGTTAGTGCTACCTACTGCCTCTGTTGAGGAGTTCATCAATATGGCCACCCGCTTGGAACACATAAGGCACCAGTATGGTGCAACTTCTTCCCAACCATCATATGGTGCAGAATTGGAGGACCCAGTGAGCCAGTTAAGAAGGGAACTGGAGGGCTTGAAAAGGAATAAGCCCTACACAGAGGAGGAGACTACTGTAGCTCAGCTGAGAAGAGAGATTGAAGCCCTCAAGCTCCAAAAGGAAGAGGAAGCCCAAGCAGAAGAACTAGCTCAGCTGAGACAGGAATTGCAAGAACTCAAAGGAGGCGGCATTAAAAACGGACTCTGGTGCTCCATGTGCAGCAAGCAAGGGCACATAGTAAGTGAATGTCCTATGCTAAATGTGACTTGTCAATTATGCAGGAAGATTGGGCATGAGGCCCATGAATGCCAAGTAAGGGGAATGCCGACAACGACATACTGGACACAAGGAGGGCTCTTGCCACCAGCAAACGTAATGGCAGCAGCAGCAAACCAAGGTAATAACTATAATCCTAGACCGAGAACTAACCTTGCAAATGGGCCTAGAAGGCCAATTATTTGCTTCAGATGTGGAGAATGTGGGCACTACCAATCTAGGTGCACCCTCCCGGAAAATGCACCTCCTTGCAAGAATTGTCCAGAGGCCAGGGATCACTATACAAACTGTTGTCCTAAGAATCAAGCCTCTACTTCCGGACCCCATCTCCAAATGATCTCTGTATTCAAGGAGGAGACATTACCTCAGGTGAATGAACCCTCACCATCCACTAGAGTGGTACAATTAGAAGAACTCGAATCTTTTGCAGTACAGACAAGAAGCAAGGGAACGGAAAAAGTGGTAGAAAATCAAGAATTGATAATTAAGGAATTGAACAAAGACAGAGTTGCGATTGAAGACAAAGATACTACAAGTGCAGACACAAACCACAATGAATGTCTCATAGGCACCAGTGATGCCATTGGGCATGCCTTCAGCAGGGCTCAAGAAGAGTTTGGCAAAGCACATGAAGCTCACTCTCTTAAAGAGTCAGAGGCTTCAAAACTACTTAAGTCAATGAAGAAGGAGGTTAGTATTTTTGATTTAATAAAGGTGGATGGGAAATTCAGGTCAGAATTATTGCAGATAATTGATGAGGCTTAGTGGCCAAGACTGCTATCTTACATAAAGGGATAATTAAGGGGGAAGCACCCCTTACAGATTATAAAAGTCCTCAGCTTACAATATCAATCAAGGGTCATGAATTTCAAGGTGTTATTGTAGATGGTGGTTCTGGCATTAACCTGATGCCTGAACATACCATGAAAAAGATTGGACTCCACCCTTCAAGACCTGCAAATTTCACGGTTACTTTGGCAGATCAGAGCAAAGTAAGGCCCTTGGGGGTAATCCCAAAAGTTCCACTTGAAGTACAAGGTAATCTATTCATTCTGGATTTTGTGGTTTTAAGATTGCCCCAGGTTGAAGGAGGATTTCCTCTCTTAATTGGAAGACCTTGGCTGAGGCATGCCAGTGTCATTCATGATTGGGGTAAGGACACTATGTGGGTACAGAAGAAAGGGCAGGAGCTGACACAAATTCATTTAGAAGAAGGCCGAGACAATCAAGGAAACACTAGTATGATGCAAACAGTGAGTATTTGCATGGAAACAGAAGCGGAGGATCAACCCCAAATAGATTTTGAGGAAGAAGAGGATATTTTAAGTTGGCTTCAAGCCGGCAACTCTTCTTCTTGTTTTGGAATTTTTCTTGATAATCCTGGCACGATTGGAGGCTATGATGAAGACAAGGGAAAGGTCCAGGTTGATGGATTGGGAGAGCCCATCACTGACCACAGAAGGGGCAGGAAGATACCCCTCAAATACAAATTGGAGGAGGATGTGTCAACCTCAGATAACGAAGTTTCCAAAGCTAAAAACAAGGTAAAAAATTCTGAGGTTGAATGTTCTTTCCCAATTCAAGAAATCCCTGCAGGATGGATGCAGGACAAGGAGGAACACATCGAAGTCCAAAATACACCTGCTTATGAAGCAATGCACGAAAAGCTAGTAGAAGAAGACAAGGAAGCAGATGCACACGGAGATAATATGGTAACAAGAAATCCGGTCCAAGAAATACACTTATGCACTCAAAACAATAATCAACCAGTTCTGGTGGCCACTTGGTTATGGAGCCACCCACAGCTCCTGGAAAAGGTAAAATCATTCTTGACCCAGTATGCAGATGTTTTTGCCTGGCATTATAAAGACTTAGAAGGAGTGCCTGCATCTTATGGAGAGCACAGAATTCCTCTGGTTGATGGAGCCAGACCCATCAGAGGAAGGAGTTATAGACTTAATCCAAAGTATGCCGAAGCTGTCTATGTGGAAATCCAAAAGATGGAAGATGCAGGAATCATCATTCCTGTGGAACACTCAGAGTGGCTCTCGCCTATGGTTATAGTACCAAAGAAGAATACTAATAAAATCAGAATTTGTGTGGACTTTAGAGCTCTCAACAAGGTGACCATTCCAGATGGGTTCCCTATGCCTTTTGCAGAACAGGTCATTGAAGAAGTGGCTGGGCATGCATTATATAGTTTTACGGATGGATTCAGTGGCTATAATCAAATATCAATACATCCAGAGGATCGTGAAAAGACTGCTTTTATCACACCTTGGGGAACATATGTGTATGTAAAAATGCCATTTGGGCTCAGAAATGCTCCAGCCACCTTTAACAGAACGGTCAATCTCATTTTTGGCCCCCTATTGCTGGAATCACTTAGAATCTTCATGGATGACTTCTCTTCATTTTCAGGATCTCACAAGGAAACTCATCTAGATTGTTTGGACCAGCACTTAAGGCAGCTGCAGAATATTTTCCAAAGATGCAGAGAAACTAAGTTAAAGCTCAATCCAAACAAATGTCATTTCCTTGTGACAGAAGGAACCCTCTTAGGACATGTGGTGTCGGCTAAAGGTATGGCACCAGATCCTGACAAAATCAATTCTATATTAAAGTTGCCTAAACCTAAATCCCCTAAAGAGATCCAGAGTTTCTTGGGGCATACTGGTTATCAGAGAAGGTTCATAAAAATGTATGCAGAGATAGCTAGACCTCTGACTAGACTTACAGGTAAGGAGGTACCCTTTAAGTGGGAGGAAGAGGAGGAAAAAGCATATCAGACATTACGGTCACGGTTAGTGTGTGCTCCTATCTTGGTCACCCCGGAGTGGTCAAAAATCTTTCATATACATGTCGATGCCAGTGCATATGCAGTGGGGGCAGTTCTGACTCAACCCAGTGAAGAATTTAAAATGGACAGGCCAATTCAATATGCCAGTAGAATCTTGACCAAGGCTGAAAGGAATTACAGTACTACTGAAAGGGAAGCACTAGCAATGGTCTTTGCCGTCCAAAAATTCCGCCATTATTTATTGGGGGTAAAATTTATTATTATATCCGATCACCAACCACTAAAATACCTCCTCAACAAACCCCAGGCCACTGGCAGAATATGGAGGTGGCTATTGTTGTTTCAAGAGTTTGATTTTTCTGTAGTACATAAACCAGGAAAAGACAATGTTATGGTGGATCACTTATCCAGAATAAATATGAGGAATCAATCTAGCGGAATCAATGATGACTTTCCAGATGCTCATCTGTTTGCTGTAAAAGCTCAAGGCTGGTATTACGACATTAAAAATTTCATTAAAACTGGATTGTATCCAGAAAAGGCTAGTGCTGTACAAAAGAAGAGCCTGCTAATCAAGAGTAGACCATATACCTTCATCCAAGATAAATTGTACAGACAAGGCAAAGATGATCGGTTCAGGAAGTGTTTGGAAGAAGAAGAAGTGAGGGAAGTCCTTCACTCTGCACATGAAGGAACAGGTGGTGGGCACCTCCCAGGACATATTATGAGTCAGAGGATACTGGATGCGGGTCTATGGTGGCCTACACTTTTCAGGGATGCAGATGAATGGGGTAAGGCATGTGATATTTGCCAAAGGTGTGGACCTAAACCAACAAAGCAAAGAAATAATCCCTTGGTTATCTCCACCTCCTGGCAACCATTTGAGAAGTGGGGGCTAGATTTTGTAGGGCCCATCTACCCTCCCGCTTTTCCAAAAAGAGAAAAATATCTCCTGATAGCTACAGATTATGCAACTAAGTGGGCCGAAGCTATTGCCTCCACAGATTGCACTGCCCAAACTGTTGCTGATTTCATTTATAGTAACATCATTTGCAGGTTTGGTTGCCCACTTGAAATTTGTACTGATCAAGGTACCCATTTTGTCAATAAAGTCCTGCAAGAAATCTTCAACAGGTATAGAATTCTTCATAGGACCTCTTGTGCTTACTATCCACGAGCAAATGGATAGGCTGAGTCTACAAATAAGGTTCTAATTTCAATGTTAAGAAAGGAGTGTATGTTGCAACCCACTTCATGGGGCAGTGCGTACTTAGGTACACTTTGGGCATACAGGTTAGCCTACAAAGAGGCCACTGGATATTCCCCATTCCAACTGGTTTATGGCATATTACCCATCGCGCCCTTTGAATTTTTACATGGATCGCCTAAGATAGCATTCATGCAGGGAAAGAAGGATTGTGATGTCTCTCAGAGGCTAGGAGCTTTACATAAAGTGGAGGAGATTCGACTACTAGCGACCAAACAATTGATAGAGACTCAGATGAAACTGAAGGACGCACATGATCGACATCTGTGGAAAAATAACATTGAGGCAGGCATGTTAGTTCTTCTCCATAAACCTAACCCTCATACGACTGCAAAAGGGAAATGGATCCCTCACTGGGAAGGACCTTTTCGCGTGCTGAAGATATTGCATTGGGGTGCTGTGCAATTGGAAACCCTCGCTGGCAACACAATACCTTTAGTAAACATTTCTAGACTCAAGGCTTATTATCAAGTATCATAACCATTGCATTTTCCTTTATCTTGTTTTCTAATTGTTTTTGGATTGTTTTAATAAGTAGTAATAATCAGCTAAATGCTCACGCAATTTTGGGCGCAAGTTTTATCCCTTTGTGTTCTTCATCAATAAAAATCACAGAATTTCATCATTAAATAAAAAATGGGCGTCAATTTTTTGAATGGCTCTTAGTTTTGCTCTGTAACTTTCAATTATGCCCTTTCCTTTGTTTATCTCTCGGATGGATGAGATTAACATTGTCATCTCCTCTCTTTTGAACTACCTTTTATGCTACACCATTCTTTGCTGTGAGGTAAGCCCTTCATCCCCCTTGCTATATAAGAAGAACGTTCATTCCTCCCATCTTCCCTAAAAAGTCTATGCAATTCCCGAGCGATGACCCTCTCAATCGCCCAACCACCAACGAGAAGCCCAAATTGTTCCACCAATGCCACCAGCAACTTATCCCCACCTGGCCACAAAAATACAAAAGAAAACAAAAACCCGTGGGCCTCATCCTCCCCCATCCCCTCCCAACAACTCAACCCCCGCACACCTCCATCCCCCTCCATCCCCCTCGACCCCCCGCCCCTCCCTCCCCCTCAACCCACCGCAATCCCCTCTCCCTCCCACCCCTCAATCCCCATCGACCCCTCTGTCCCGCTGCCTCGCCGTCGCCCGCCCCCCCCCCCCCCCCCCCCCCACCCCCTCCCTCCACCTCAACACCGCAAGCTCCCACTTCCTCCCTCCCCCTCAACCCACCGCCCTCCCCTCCCTCCCCCTCGACCCCTCCATCCCCCTCCATCCCCCTCGACACCTCCATCCCCCTCGACCCCCCGCCCCTCCCTCCCCCTCAACCCACCGCAATCCCCTCTCCCTCCCACCCCTCAATCCCCATCGACCCCTCTGTCCCGCTGCCTCGCCATCGCCCGCCCCCCCCCCCCCCCCCCACCCCCTCCCTCCACCTCAACACCGCAAGCTCCCACTCCTTCCCTCCCCCTCAACCCACCGCAATCCCCTCCCTCCTCCTCGACCCCTCCATCCCCCTCCATCCCCCTCGACCCCCCGCCCCTCCCTCCCCCTCCACCCACCGCAATCCCCTCTCCCTCCCACCCCTCAATCCCCATCGACCCCTCTGTCCCGCTGCCTCGCCGTCGCCCGCCCCCCCACCCCTCCCTCCACCTCAACACTGCAAGCTCCCACTCCCTCCCTCCCCCTCAACCCACCACAATCCCCTCCCTCCTCCTCGACCCCTCCATCCCCCTCCATCCCCCTCGACCCCCCGCCCCTCCCTCCCCCTCAACCCACCGCAATCCCCTCTCCCTCCCACCCCTCAATCCCCATCGACCCCTCTGTCCCGCTGCCTCGCCGTCGCCCGCCCCCCCCCCACCCCCTCCCTCCACCTCAACACCGCAAGCTCCCACTCCCTCCCTCCCCCTCAACCCACCGCAATCCCCTCCCTCCTCCTCGACCCCTCCATCCCCCTCCATCCCCCTCGACCCCCCGCCCCTCCCTCCCCCTCAACCCACCGCAATCACCTCTCCCTCCCACCCCTCAATCCCCATCGACCCTCTGTCCCGCTGCCTCGCCGTCGCCCGCCCCCCCCCCCCCCCCCACCCCCTCCCTCCACCTCAACACCGCAAGCTCCCACTCCCTCCCTCCCCCTCAACCCACCGCAATCCCCTCTCCCTCCCACCCCTCAATCCCCATCGACCCTCTCTCCCGCTGCCTCGCCGTCGCCCGCCCCCCCCCCCCCCCCACCCCCTCCCTCCACCTCAACACCGCAAGCTCCCACTCCCTCCCTCCCCCTCAACCCACCGCAATCCCCTCTCCCTCCCACCCCTCAATCCCCATCGACCCCTCTGTCCCGCTGCCTCGCCGTCGCCCCCCCCCCCCCCCCCACCCCCTCCCTCCACCTCAACACCGCAAGCTCCCACTCCCTCCCTCCCCCTCAACCCACCGCCATCCCCTCCCTCCCCCTCGACCCCTCCATCCCCCTCCATCCCCCTCGACCCCCCACCCCTCCATCCCCCTCCATCCCCCTCGACCCCCCGCCCCTCCCTCCCCCTCAACCCACCGCAATCCCCTCTCCCTCCCACCCCTCAATCCCCATCGACCCCTCTGTCCCGCTGCCTCGCCGTCGCCCCCCCCCCCCCCCCCCCACCCCCTCCCTCCACCTCAACACCGCAAGCTCCCACTCCCTCCCTCCCCCTCAACCCACCGCCATCCCCTCCCTCCCCCTCGACCCCTCCATCCCCCTCCATCCCCCTCGACCCCCCACCCCTCCATCCCCCTCCATCCCCCTCGACCCCCCGCCCCTCCCTCCCCCTCAACCCACCGCAATCCCCTCTCCCTCCCACCCCTCAATCCCCATCGACCCCTCTGTCCCGCTGCCTCGCCGTCGCCCGCCCCCCCCCCCCCCACCCCCTCCCTCCACCTCAACACCGCAAGCTAACACTCCCTCCCTCCCCCTCAACCCACCGCCATCCCCTCCCTCCCCCTCGACCCCTCCATCCCCCTCCATCCCCCTCGACCCCCCACCCCTCCATCCCCCTCCATCCCCCTCGACCCCCCACCCCTCCATCCCCCTCCATCCCCCTCGACCCCTCCATCCCCCTCCATCCCCCTCGACCCCCCACCCCTCCATCCCCCTCGGGCTCCACAGTCCACCGCCCCCCCTCCTCCACAACCCCCTCGAACCCTCCACCCCTCTACCCCGCTGCCTCGCCGTCGCGCGCCCCCCGCCACACTTCCTCTCTCCCACTCAACTCACCGCACGCCCCCACTCCCTCCCTCCCCCTCAACCCACCGCAAGCCCCATCTCCATCCCACCCCTCAACCCCCATCGACCCTCTACCCGGCTGCCCCGCCGTCGCCCGCCCCACCCCACCCCCTCCCACCAACTCAACCCCCGCACACCTCAACCCCCTCCCTCCTCCTCGACCCCCCGCGCGCCCCCTCTTCCTACCAACCCCCCTCAACCCCTCTGCCCCGCAGTCTCTAGACCCACCCCACCCTCTACCACCACCTCAACCCATCAAGCCCCACCCCCTCCATCCCATTCGATTCCCCGCACACCCCCTACCCCTCCCACCCCCTCCACCACCGACTGCCCTCGCCGCCAACTACCTCCCTCCCCTCCCTCTACCCCCACCGCCTAACCCCTCCGCTATCCCGCCACAGCCACATCCTCTGTCCCCACCCTCTTCAATTCCCCTTCCCCTGCATAGGCTTTCTTTTGCTCCACTTCTTCTCCCCATTTCCATCAATGGCTGACCCCTCCGCTCCGGGTGCTCTTTCCGATCCTCCGTCCCAGCTTCCTCCAAACCTTCACAATCCATCCTCTCCCCCCTCCGCGATTCCTTCTGACCATCCCAATCCACCTCCTCCCTCATCGGCAGAACAATCTATTCAAGCTAATCCAACGCCTCCTACTGCCCTTGATATTCCTATTTATTCCATACACTCTGATTCCACCGACCTTTATTCCCCACCTCCCATCCCGCACCCTCCTTCTCCTTCCCAATCTATGTCTCATTCATCCCACCCATCTTCACCAACCAGGGATTATATGCGCCTGTTTCTCCCACCTGACTTAAACCTGCAAATCCGAATGCATTTATCCTTACCTACCATTGCCCTTCGTCAAATGTTTTCCACTGAGGATCTTCAGCAGGCGGGCTTGTGGGGCTTGGCTAATGTTTTCTTCAATAACCCCGCCAATTTTACCCAGGTTTATGAAGCTATCCGCCTCTTCCCTCATTTTAGAACCGGCACTCTCTTCATCCCAGACATTGCCGCCAGTATTGGGTCCCCCCTATTACATTTTCGTGCTCCCCCTTTCCTATACTCTAGAATGTCCGCCTCGGCTACTATTGCCTTTTGTACCACACACTTTCAAAGTAATGCTAGGTTTTCGCTCCGCATGACCACCCTTCTCAATGCGTTCATCTTTTTCTTCTTACTACGTAGTCAAACTTCTTCGCTTCCCTGGTCAGATATTCGTATCGCCGATCTGCTTTTCTGCTTTCTCCATAGCCGTCCTTGCCCTTACGCAACCCTCATTTATTTTTCCTTGACTTTGCGCTCCCGTCGACTCCGCGAGGCTATCTCTAGAGGCTCTCATGCATTTTCCATCTATTCTGCACCCTTTTTAGCTTGGCTCTATCACATTCCCGCACAATCTGCCCACAATGTTGCTTATCTCCCTACCCACCCTGGGCTACCGTCCATTGCTCCATCTCCCTCCCCCCCTCTAATCTCAATTGACTCAGCTTCCGCATCGACATCTGCATCCGCACCCCCTGATGTAACCTCCTTCCCTCCCCAATCTTCTTCACCTATCCCTCCTGCATCTACCACTTCTCCATTCATGACTACCCCCCCTGACGTCCCCTCCTTCCCTCCCCAATCTTCTTCACCTATCCCTCCTGCATCTACCACTTCTCCTTTCATGACTACCCCCCCTCACGTCCCCTCCTTCCCTCCCCAATCTTCTTCCCCTATCCCTCCTGCATCTACCACTTCTCCATCCATACCTACCCCTCCCCTTATACCTAGACCTCCCCTCTCTTCAGCTTTCACGCCACTCATTCAAACACAGCTCAACCCTCAAAACCCCACCTGTATGCCCCCACTTCCCCCGGATTCCACCCCACCCCCTATCATTACTATCCCTGTCAGTCAACCACTTCCCTCCCCCAATACTTCCCTTCCCAATCCATCTTCCACTCCAGCCCTTCCTCCTCCTCCGCAGGTCATTCCCCCTTCCCCTCCCCCTCCTACTCCCACGGCCAATCCCCCTCCGCATTTTCACCTCCCCTCAACCCCTTCCTTTTTGCAATTACTACAGGACGCGAGTGTAGTCGCTCTAGGCAATGCTCAGGCCTCCCAGATT
>CM035441.1:136972517-136987517 GCA_020310875.1 Ceratopteris richardii
CTATAGTGCGGAACAGTGATACAATATGCCGCTGCTATAGTGCGGATTGGCCAAATATAACGTAGACTTCTCGCTATAGTGCAAGAAGTCTCCCATGATCTTTGTCTCTTGGTCTTTGCAGATGGATCCTTCCTTTACTTTATGTCTTCGGTCTCTACTTCAACACTTGTCTTCACTTCACAAATGCAATAGTAACCTCGAAATCACATAGTAACCTAGAAAGGTGATCCACAGAAGAGTTCTGGAAAGAAGATCCAGAAGCAAAATCCACGAGGGATCAATAAAATCATGTTAGTACATTGAAATTTATGTTCAAAACACACTACTTTTGATTCATTTCCACTTAGTAATTTCCTGTAGTGTTCACACACAAAAGAAATATTTACATTGAAATAGTTATTTATGGGCATAGAAACAACCCTTCTAACCACATATATTCACATATATACTTATCAGTTTGTGCATTGTTTCACGTTTTACGCAATTTCACATGGCTTTCCAAATGCATAGATTCCATTGCACTCATATTCAATTGTATACCCATAGACCCATTAAAGTCATAAACACCCCTTCTCTTGCCTTCATCTTCCTTTCTTTCTTTCCCTTCTTCTCCTCTTCTCTTTCATTCCTCTTCTTCCCTTTCTCTTACGTCTTCACCTTGTTCTTCTTCTCTTCTTCTTTGTCCCCTCCTACTTCTCTTTTCCCTCTTTTTCTTTCCTTGTTCTCTTCTTCTCCTCTTCTTTTTCTTCTTCCCTTTTCTTTTCTCTTTTCTTTTTCTTTCTCTCCATCTTCTCTTTTTCGTTTCTACTTCCTCCTCCTTTTTTCTTCCCTTTCTTGCTTTTCTTTTCCTCTTCTTTCCTCCTTCTTTCTCCTCTTCTTTCTCCTCTCTTCTTCCTTCTAGCCTCCTTTCTTCTTTCCTTCTTTTTCTTCCTTTTCTTTCTTTTTCTTTCTTCTCTTCTTCTCTTTCATTCCTCTTCTTCACTTTCTCTTACTTCTTCCCCTTCTTCTTCTTCTCTTCTTCTTTCTCCACTCCTTCTCTTTTCCCTCTTTTTCTTTCCCTCTTCTCTTCTTCTACTCTTCTTTTTCTCCTTCCCTTTTCTTTTCTCTTTTCTTTTTCTTTCTCTCCATCTTCTTTCCCTTTTTCTTTCTTTTTCTTTCTTCCTTTCTTTTCTTTCTTTTTCCTTTTTCTTCTCCTTTTTCTTCTTTTCCCTTTATTTTCTTATTTCCTTATTTCATCACATCACCTGCATCTTCTCTCTCTCTCTGCATTGCCAATTGTCTGTCGGTGGTTCCTCTCTCTCTCTCTCTCCATTGTGTGACGCCATCTCTACCATGCATCGACAACCAATCATTCCTCTCTCTCTCTCTCTCTCTCTCTCTCTCTCTCTCTCTCTTTCTCTCTTGTGATAATCTCCGTAGCATTTACCACCTTTGGGCCTCTATCTCTCTACATGCATGATTGCTCCTCCATCTCTGTGCTTGGCCTACAATAATGAGTTTCTCTCTCTCTCTCTCTCTCTCTCTCTCTCTCCCTCTCTCTCTCTCCCCCTATGTCCTTGCTTCATGCAGCACCGATAGGTCTGTAGCCAATGAATCCCCTCCCCTCTCTCTCTCTCTCTCTCTCTCTCTCTTTCTTTCTCTCTCTCTCTCTCTCTCCGTACATCCTTGCTTCATGCAGTGTCGACAGGTCTGTAGCCAATGAATCCCCTCTCTCTCTCTCTCTCTCTCTCCACATCCAAACCATCTACACCTAAGACGACACAAGCCAGCCACTTTCTCTCTGACACCTCCTCTCTCTTTATGCTAGCTAGCGATCGACTCTGGTAATTTCTCTCTCTTCTAGCTTGATGCATGTAGACTTCCGTGTCTCCACCTCTATCTCTCTCTCTTTGTCTATCTCTCTCTCTCTCTCTCTCTCTCTCTCTTCATGCCAGCCCTCCATGCCTACGTTCTGATTAGTGCCACCTACAAGATCGCCTCAGTCTCGATACCTTAACCCGAAGTGAAGCAAGGTAGCTGCTTGTGATCCTGGACACTCACCCACTCCTTGAGAAGATAGATAAGAAGCTCGACGTCGGATAGAGAATGGAGGTACCAGCATTTTAGGTTCTGTGATTTTTTGCACTGCTTCATATACACACTATGAACAGAAAGACTATTTGGTTGCCTGAGTTTGAGTATCCATATTCTGCACTAGTTTAGTCCATACGTGTGTGCACTTTTTTTCTTGCTTAGACTAGGGATTTGCTGATTCCATTTCTTAGAGAGAATGTTAGAAACATTAGAAAGTATCATAGAAAGGGGAAAAAATACATTGAATTTTTGGGAATTGAAGAGAGAGCAGTTAGACCTAATTTGGCCTAGATAGAGAGCTTTTTGACCGCTACCTCTTGGCTCGTGACCCATTGAGCTTCTTCTCTGATCTCTACTCTAAGCTAAGAGAGATAGTAGAGCCACTCACACTAGGCATTGTTCTGAGCTCTAGGTCAGACTAGAGAAGAGAAATGGAGGATATATTCAAGGAATTAGTGATAGAGAAGCAAGGGGCTCATGTAGTCCAAGGAGTGTTGAGAGACAAAGGTAAGTTTACGGGTCTGAATGTGATTGATTACCTAGATGTATTTGAAGAACAAGCACAAATCTATGGTCTACCTAAAGAAGTGTTTGCACATTACTTCACACAGTTAGTTTCAAGGTCTTTCCTAGCATCTATTACAATGCACATAGCAGAGCCCTGGGCCGAATTCAGAAAAGAATGTTTTGGTTGAGAGAAGACTAGGCCGTAGTGAAGAGAGAAGTGGAAGCAGTTGCCTAGATGAGGCAACGCCAGACAATATTACATGACAGACCTACAGTAGTAGCTCCATAACCACCTAGGGACGCTCCTCTTACAACGATCTCCAACGTGCCTGCAACATCGACTTTTGCTAATGTTGCATCCACTTTGTGATCGCCAATAGAGCTACAACTTGAGATTCTTAGCAGACAAATAGAGAATTTGATGTCAATGCAAGCATCCATGTCAAAAGAAATGGCCAACATTTATAATAAAGTCTATTCTATGGGGTATCAGGATCCCACTGCTTCTTAGGCAAGTACCAGTTATGCAGATGCCATGCAAAGAAGTTCTATACCGATTCCAAATATGCAAGGTTATGTAATGCCTCAGCTTGCACCTCCAGTGCAGCCTATTGCCTAGCAGACACCTGCACCACCAGTGCAGCCTACATTTCAAAGAAACACTGGACCTTTTGAGAGATGAGCGAGTGGTGGGTTTGGAGGGGCAAAGAGATGTGTATGGTGCAATGCACAATAACAGTTCTCATATGCGTGTGAAGAGCTTAAGCTAGCAAAGGAGCGTCAATTGGTAATAGATATAGACAAGAAGCTATGTGACTTCAGGACCCGCCTTCCTCTACCTCTGAATTAGGGAAAGGGCAGAATGAAGAAACTTTATGAGAATCTATCTGGCAATAATGTGAGCACATCAACAACACAACTAGAACTGGTAGAGGAGGGGCATGAAGATGTGCCTAGGCCTCGACCTCAAAGAAACTACTCTATAGAGGCATTAGTGAAAGCCAAAGATGTGATTATGCACAAGACTGTGTGGAAGTCTCCTGTAGATCAATTCTTGGTCTATTCACATATAGCCAATGTAGAAGAACAGAGGAAGAGGGATGAGAGCCAAGAAGAGGTTGAACCAAAGAGGAGAGTTACAAGGAAGCAAAGTCAAGAGGCCGAAGAGAAGCCTAAAGAGTCGAAAAAGAAAGTGCAATTTAAAGAGCCTACTGCTTGTCAGCCAGAGGCAAAGAAGAAGGAGATAAGAGAGGGAAAGAGGCGAGCTAGGCCAATTAAGATTCAAGAACTGATTAAAGAGAAGGAGAAAGAACCAGAGCCCAATCAAAAGACTAATGAAATTCAAGAGAATATTGAAGAGAAAGACAAAGAAAAGAAGAAGAAAAAGAAGAAGATCCCAAAGGCTGTATTAATTTTTGAGTTGGAAAAGAAAAATGATGCAAGAGAGATACTAAATCATATTCTGTTAAAGAGCCAAGTGACCATGTCCTTGGAGTAGGTCTTCTCCATAGCAAAGCTTGAATTCAAGGACATCTTTATAAATTTAATCAAGAGAAAGAGTTTTCCATTACCTAAAGATGTAGAGATGGAAGAAGCGACTCAAGATACCCAAGTGACAAATGAGGCAATTACATTGAGTGATACTTCTGATGATGAGGATGATGAGGTTGCAAGGTGCCATAAAAATTCTTTGGGTCCTATCACTCCGGATGACGAGATGAGTAGGACAGAAAGTGAGTTTAGCAAGACTTTCTAGGCAAGAGGGACACTTGAAATGAAGGTGAAATTAGGAAGCAATGAAGAGTCATGTTTTGCTTTGCCACCTTAATTGAATCAGGGTCAGAAATAAATATGATCTCAAAGAAGCTCTATGATCAGTTTAGGTGGCCAATAGATAAAGACCATGGATGGAGGATGAGGACGGCAGATAATGGCTTAGGAGCACTACTTGGGGCATGTGCCTTCGTGCTTGTGATGATAGGAGGGATTTCTGAGGAATTTTACTTCTTTGTCCAAGACCATTGTTCATATGAGGCCATCCTTGGACAACCCTTTATAGCTGAAGTGTGAATGGAGACTAAGGTGATGGATGATGGATCTTCCTACGCACAAATCCATTATAGATCTGGTCTTCATTCTCTGCAAGTAATGATAGTGTGTCCGAATCACTCTTGGAACAAAAACAATATAAGAAAGAGACCCATTAACCCTCATGACCATGATGATTGCATGCCCGTTGGAGAGTATGGCGCTTTTGTTGAGCAAAATTTCTATTAGGATCCACAGTTGAGCGAGAGAACAATGGAAATTGGTTTGATGTCTCGCGTGATTCTGTACATAGTTTTGAGAGTTTTTCCATTTATTCATCTCTGTATAAGTTGTTATGCTTACAGAAAGAGAATGTTTCAAATAAGTTCAGAAAAGTTCATGAGAGATACTATAAAGATTTAGGAATCATGTTACCTGATGAGAGGATAGAGGATGCAATCTAGTAAGAGAGAAGTTCGAGTACTTTGGAAGCGCTTGAGCAAGCATTTGAGAGAAATGAGAAATGACAAATCATTATGCTCAGTTCTATCCAAGAGTATGAGGTGATTGATGAGTTACTAAGAGGGCATGAAGTCAATGTAAACATGAAGTACAAGACTGTTGACAAGAAAGTGAAACCCATAGCTCAGCCATTTCTAGAAGATAGTCATGAGAAGTATCTACGAGTGTCAGATGATCCTATGCTAAGATGATGAGAGCTCATAGGGCATCATTTTATTGATGAGACTCTTAAAGAGATAAAGTTCGGAGAAAAACCATTCCTAAGAGATGAAGAGAAAAAGAAGCTCATTGAAGTCATTAAGAAACATGAAAAAGCATTTGCACTTTTCCCACATGAGATAGGGTGCATAGAACCCAAACAAGTACCTCCCATGATTATATTTATAGTGCCACATATACCATGGAATATCTGGCCTATACCAGCCCCAAAGGCTCACTTGCCTGAGCTAATGAGGCTGCTAAAAGAAAAGATTTCCATGCAAATATTGGAACTGTACTTGGCTCCATATTCGAATATGTGGTTTACAGTGCCTAATAAAAATGGAAAAACTTCATTTTATCGAGGATCTATAGCTTGTGAATAAAGTCACAATTAGGAATTTTGAGACAAGACCTATGGTTGATGAGCTTGCTGAAGCCTTTGTTAGGCATTCCATCTACTCTATGGGCGATTTGTATTCAAGTTATGACCAGTTTCAGTTGGTATCACAATCATGAAGACTCTATTTGGCCTTGTACACCTGTGTACTTTGCCACAGGGAGCGAGGAATTTTGTGGCTCACATGATGAATGCCATGAACCTGGTCCTATGAGACTTTATATCATCAGTGACTATGCCATTTATTGATGATTCTTCAATAAAGGGATGTGAGGAAAGAGTGAAAGATGTGAATTTAGATGCTTCTCGACGTAGAAAGTTTCTTAGTGATCATATTTCTGACTCTCAGAAAATATTTGAGAGATTTGAAGATGTGGGGCTAACACTTTCTTTAGAGAAATCTATTTTTGGTTTTGATGAGGTCCTCATTGTAGGACATCTGTATGGACATTATGGCCGCAAGCCATACGCGCAGAATGTTGAGGCCATTAGCAGGATCTCTGAAGTGTGTCATAATGTCAGTGAAGTGAGAAGGGTTCTAGGAGCCTATGTATTGTATGTGATATGGATTCCTCACTTTGCTCACGTTGCAAACCCCTTATATGATCTTTTGAGAAAGAAAAAGAAATTTGTATGGATCGAGAAACAATCAAGAGCTATGCGTAGATTGAAACGGCTTCTAATTGAAGCAGCTTCTAATTGACGCAGCTTCTAATTGAAGCGCTGATTCTAAAGCATGTTGATTATTTAGGTCGGAGCCCTATCATTTTGATTGTTGATACTAGTCCTATTGGCATAGGATGGGTCATAGGGAAAGATGATGATGAGGGTTAGAGATATGTGGTTCGCTTTGGTGCTAAGATTCTGCATGATACTCAAAGAAAATATCCGCAGATAAAGAGAGAGCTATGGGGATTGGTGTCTGCTTTAAAGACAGATAAAGAGTATTTCATTGGGACGAATGTGATAATTGAGACCGGTTGTCTTCCACTGATTGGAATGATAGCAAACTATTCTTCTCTAGATATTGCTATGCTTCGATGGATCTCCTATGTAAAGTTTATAAATGCTGCTTTTGTACACATAGCTGGGAAGTTGAATACAGTGGTTGATAGGCTTTCAAGCGCAAAATTGGATGATGAGTCTAATGATGATGATGAGGTAGAAAGAGATACACATATGATGAGATATGATCCATTAGTATATGTATATGAACAATTTCGAGACAGTGAGTATGATGGCGAGTTGAGAGACATAGGAAGATATCTGAGTTTGCTAAAACGTTCCCCAAGCTACTCCACAAATAAGTATAGATCCATTAGGAAAAATTCCTACAACTTTTTCTTGAAGGATGGACTTATTTGGTGACACACTAAGGGTAAGGTAAAGTGTCCACAGAGCGCATTGATGTCCAGGAGTCTTCACAGTAAGGTGATAAGAGAGATGCATGAGACCTTATGGGCTTGTATCAAAGGTTTCTGTGCTACATATGAAAACATTAGGGAAGCTTACTGGTGGCCAGGGATTTATGTGAGTGTTAGAGGTTTTGTAGACACTTGTGCTATATGCCAGAGGCATTTATCAGTTAGGCATAGAGACCCATTACATCCGACTTACCCTCCTTGTATCCATTACAAGTGGGTGGTCAACCTCTTAACCATGCCCAAAGGGATAGATAAGATGAGGTATATTATACTTGCTAGAGAGGACTTGACCAACCATCTAGAATGTCTAGCTCTCCATATGAAGATGACTTATAATGTATGCAAATTCACGACTTATAATATCAGAAGAAGTCATCTTGGGATTCAGTTATGTTGAGAAAGTGGTTGCAGACAGGGGAGAGTGGGATGCGGGAGAAGCAAAAGAGTTCTTTGGTGACCATGGAATTTGATTGTCTCTCAGTACCACCTGTAACCGAGAGGCAAATGGGAAGATCGAGAGAGGTCACCTTCCATAGTGAAGGCGGTCTCTAAGGCTTGCACCGATGACATAATGTTGTCGCTTAGATTTCTTCTATTTGCGTTATGGGCTGATAGGATGACATATACTCCATCTAGAGCTTTCCTGCCTACTGAATTGATGTATTGTCAGAAGCCAGTCTTCCCTATCTAGACTCAGATAGTGACGTGGTTGATGCTCCCATGGAATGATGGTATGACAAGGGAAGAACCTTTATCTTTAAGAATAAAGTAGTTAGAACAAGGAAATGAAAGGTTAAAAGAGGCAGTCCAGAAATTAAAGGAGTCAAGGTTAAAGAACAATATTTATTTTGACAAAACTCACCAACTGAGACCATGTAGGATTGAGGTAGATGATTGGGTGTTGGTGTACGATAGTACATTTGATACTCAGTATGATGCTAGGGAGAAATTGACCAAAAGATGGTTTGGGCCATATGTGGTGACATCTGTGTTTGAGAATGGAATGTATGTGCTTCGTGAATTAGACAGTTCTCCTTTGAAGTCTTTGATTGCAGGAAAGCAGATAAAGTTATTGAAGAAAAGAAATGAAGCAAATTATGAGATTGAACATAAACGTTTGGAGGATACTGATGACACTGAGGTTGATGTTGATGAAGAAAGTTAAACCAAGAAAGTTGAAGAAAAGTTGGATCAATCAATGATGAAGATGGACTAAAATGATCACGTGAAATGTTTCTTATTTGAAATCTATTTTCTTTCTGAAAGAGCATTTGCATTGCATTTATGTGTGTGATAAAGATATGTATGAATTTAAGAAAATCATGTAGAATGAAGATAGCAAATATCTATTATGAGTTTGCGTGAAGCATGAACAACTAGAAATTATATGCATGGAATCACTTAGCTGACTAGAGACTTTTGGGAGTGAAAGCTTGGGAATGTGATGGCATGCTTAAACTGAGTGCGTCTATATGCTGATACATTTGAACGCTTAGTGAATGGGATTCTTTGGGTCCTACTATTTGTTTCTTACAAGATCTTACCTCCATATGGATCATGATTTATGAAAAACTTCATACTCATGCCAACTGTATATGTGTGTGCATGTTGTTAGTGCACTGCGATGGGCTAGTAGGTAGGTGGAACCACCTTGGTCTGGTGATCAAGGCCATGAGATGTAGCTAGTTTCATCATAGGCTTGACCTATCTGTTGGCATGCGCCTGCATGGGTCTGTAGGCGGGTGGAGTTACTCTAGTCGGGTGGTCAGAGCCACGAGCTGACATCAATTTCATGTAGGGCTAACGTTGTCTATGTCACACGCTATGTCGGGTCAGTAGACAAGTGGGGTAAACTTGGCCGGGTGGACAAGTCCATGAGTCACACCCAATTTTGACATAGGCCAATTTATGAAAAAAAAGATAAAAGGAAAAATGGTGAGTTGAGATGAAGAGAAAAATAAAAGAAAAGAAAAAGAAAGAGAAAAAGAAAAATGAAAAAGGAAAATGAAAAAGAAAAAGGAAAAGAGAAAGATCTGATGGAGAGTTGGATAGTAGGAGAGAAATAGAGGAATTAGGGTATATTCTACAAACTGAGTTAGTAGAAACTTGTATATGATAGTACTGAGGATGAGTTGTTGGACCTGAACCAGTTGAACAATCAAAAGATCTAGAAAGCCAACCGTTTATTCATATGGTTACTTCTCAGATTATAGAAGCAGAAACATAGTATGATGTTTATGAAGCTTGAATCTGCTTAATTTTCTAAAATTTGTACTAATCTTTATATTTTGCATGGAGTGCATGAGATCACGCTTTGATTTTGAAAAGAAAAACATAAAAAGTAAAGAGAGTTTCAAAAGAATCCTGATATGCTTCTGTTGGATTTTGCAGGTTGGCCCATCTCGACAATTTGCAATTTTAGTGGGGACTAATGTCATGATGAAATTCGTGAGGGAAGTGTGTATTGATTTTTTTCAAAAGTTCATTGATTATCGATTTACGTGTGATATTTTGATTGAGAAAGGACAATAATCGGTGCATGTTTTGGCTCATTTGTCTGATTGAGAGATGCAAAACCATGTTAAATATGTACATTAGACCTATGTGTAAATAGTTAACTTTTGACCCATAAACCCCTAGGTTTGACCCCTGAAACCCCCTTAAAACCTGAGTTTTATCCCACAAAACCCAACATCAACCCTTAGAAACCCTTGGAGCTTAGGTCCTAACTGTAAATTAACCATCAGTCTACCATGCTTGACTTAATTGTAGGCAAAACCGTAATTTTGCCGACCAAAAACCCTAACTTGGACCCTTAGAATTGACATTTATCCTAGGTCAAACCCCCAAAATAATTAATTTATGGACATTTATTGTGAAAGCAAAAACTTTAGTCTAGGAAAAATTAAAAGAGGGTCCAAAAATAGAAAGTTTGAGAGGAGGTTAGAAGAATTAGAAGGAAGCCCTTGGGGGGCCTATAAATAGGTGCCCTAGCCTCATTTATTCCTCCCCATGGATCTTGCTTGTGGATCTTCTCTTCAGGTATGCTCCTTGTCCTTACTTGTTTATTCATGATTTACTTTCTTGTTCATACTTCCATGGGGATGTGTCGAGATGGAGATAGTCTTTTGCTAGTCATCATAGAAGAGGGGATTGGATGCAACACAAAAGAGAGGGGGAGAATCTCTTTTGATTCATTTAGCCATAGGAGCTTTGAAGCTTGATGACAAGAGAATTTTTATGCATATATCTCAAGCCTATAGGTATACTTCCCTCTCATTTTATCAAAGAGATGATGGTCATCTTTAGCTTCGATTAGTACATTAGTTTTATTGTTCTGAAAGTATCATAGTTGCCATAGCCCACAAAATATGTAGTACGGGAAGGTTTTTGGTCTCATCCAAAAGCAATAAGCTATTCAGAGGTTATGGAGGCCATCAAAAATAATTCTTGAGAGCTAATGCATTAATAGATGGCCTTGAAGAGGCATCACATGATGAATAGGAATTCTCTGTGGATTATGATCATGCCAAGGTCTTCGAATGTGAGCTTGTTGGCAGCTCTAATTAGAATGAAGAGGTGGAGGTGTGGAGAGAGAGAGAGAGAGAGAGAGAGAGAGAGGGAGGGAGGGAGGGAGGGAGAGAGGGAGAGAGAGAGAGAGAGAGAGAGAGAGAGAGAGAGAGAGAGAGAGAGAGAGAGAGAGAGAGAGAGAGAGAGAGATGGAGACATAGAGGTTTGCACACGTCAGGCTCGAAGAGATAGAAATTGGCAAAGTCCATCGCTAGCTCGCACAGAGAGAGAACATTTCAGAGAGAAAGTGGCTGACTCGTATCGTCATAGGCATAGATGGTTCGGACGTGGAGAGAGAGAGAAGCCCATAGTCGGCGATAGATACGTGCATGGGAGAGGCGATGTAGCACTGGTGAGGGGGGAGAGAGAGATAGATAGATAGATAGATAGAGAGAGAGAGAGAGAGAGAGAGAGAGAGAGATGGAGACATAGAGGTCTGCACACGTCAGGCTAAAAGAGATAGAAATTGGCAAAGTCCATCGCTAGCTCGCACAGAGAGAGAACATTTCAGAGAGAAAGTGGCTGACTTGTATCGTCATAGGCATAGATGGTTCGGACGTGGAGAGAGAGAGAAGCCCATAGTCGACGATAGATACGTGCATGGGAGAGGCGATGTAGCACTGGTGAGGGGGGAGAGAGAGATAGAGAGAGAGAGAGAGATAGATAGATAGAGAGAGAGAGAGAGAGAGAGGATTCATTGGCTACATACCTATCGACACTACGTGAAGCAAGGATGTAGGGGAGAGAGAGAGAGAGAGAGAGAGAGAGAGAGAGAGAGAGAGAGAGAGAGAGGAATGATTGGCTATCGACATGTGGTAGAGATGGCATGGTGCGATGTCAGAGAGATTTCTCTCTCCCCAATGAGTTGAAGAAATTATGAAGGTATAAATTTATTTGTGATATAATGGATCCATGCACTGCACGAGTTCTTATCACATTTTCTTGGAATTGATGAACCAATGGAATAAGTTTTGAAGGGATCAATTTGACATTTACTTGATGAAGGAGACATAAATAAGGATGCAAGAATTAGCTTATGGGAATTTTTGGTTTTAGTCTAAAGTCACTACAGGACAAAACAGGGAGTCGTTGGCTGCCCACTTGTGAAGACAATCTTGGGACATCAAAGTGAGCACCAAGATACTCTTGCAGTTAGGAGCGTACATGAATCGACATACTAAAATCAAGGCAAGAACTATTCTTGGACTATCCTAAGTGTAAGCAAGAGTGAGCATAGTCTAAGGGAAGCAAGAGAGAGAAGGGCAAGAGACACATAGTGTGCGACGCAGAGAAGTGGTGCAAGGTGTGCATGAAGAGTGACCAAGGAAGTGTGGAGAGGAGTGCTAAGTTAGTCCCCCAAGGATCCCAAGGTCTCATTGAAGTGTGCGCGTGCCGACACAAGGTATCCATCCCTCCCCCTTAGTGGAAGCTTGGTGCAAGGTGTGCACATTGGTGCATGCTTGGAGAAGGTGGAGGTTGGGTGCAGAGGAGTCCGGCAGCAACAAGACTTCACAAGACTTTGGGCATTTGGTATTTTGTACTTGAGCACTCTGTGGGATTTTGCACCGAAGCATTCAAGTGTATTGTGCTTCACATTGTATTTGTCTTATTATAATCAATCGGCAGAGGCTTCCAATGTGTGTCCTTCTTCTTTTATTTCCCTTTTCTCCTACAAACACTCAAATCCCTTCTTGTCTAAGAATCCCCCAACAACGTAGCAATCTGATGCAAAGGAGGCACTATGAGAGCTTGAACGAGTATGATATGACAAAGGTGCATCTAATTTGTTGTCACGCAAAGTCTACACTGGCCATTTTGGCATAATTTTTGCTTGCTCAATATCAGCTCTCTCATCAATAAGTGCATCATGTAAAGCTGCATCAGAAATGGAATGATCTGAATCATTATACGAAACCTGCAAAGGTTGAGAAGTTGCCTCATTAGGAGGCATCAAAGTATCATACATGTCTTTGGAGCTAACAGATGTCTCCTTAGTACATGAAAGCAATGGCTAAATAGCATCTTCCACAAAAACAACATCACGGCTAACCAGAATGCGTTTAGTCTGTGGATGATATAGACAATAGCCTTTACTTTCAGAACTGTACCCAACAAAAATACATTTTATTGCCTTATCATCCAATTTTCTGTAATGTTGTCCAGACACTAATGCATATGCCAAACAACCAAAAACATACACATGAGCAACACATGGTTTGCGATCATGCCAAGCCTCATATAGAGTGATAGATTGCAGTGCTTTAGTGGGACACCTGTTTAGTACATATGCTGCACACATGACAGCCTCAAGCCAGAAACTATGTGGTAAAGCCTGACTTTTAACCATACACCTCCCCATCTCCATTAGTGACCTGTTCTTTCGTTCAGCAACTTCATTCTGTTGAGGTGTATACGGCACTGTACACTGGTGTTTTATCCCACCTTCAGCCAGAAATGCATTAAAATCAGAAGACATATATTCCCTCCTCGATCAGAACGGAGGGTGCCCATTTTACATCCTGACATATTTTTTCAGCCAAAAGCAAAAACTGTTTGAAGCACATGAACACTTTCGACTTTGCTTTGAGTTGATATACCCATGCATACCTAGAAAAATCATCAATGAAAGTCACAAAGTAAAGGTAATTTCCAAAAGAGTGTGTCTGCATAGGACAACAAACATCACTATGTACAAGCTGCAATTTCTGCATAGCCCGAACTGAACCATCTTTGATCTTTTTTAGGAAAATCTCCATAGAATCACCTTCATTCATGTGCTCACTCTCCAACTGTTTTCGGAGGTAAGCAACACGAGCCTCATTCCTAGCTTGGTACAATGTGGTAAGTGTATCCCAAGCATCCTTAGCTGTTCTGCAAGAGTGAATATGAAGAATAATGGCACGTTTGACAGATAAAGTTATCAATGCATGTGCTTGGGCATCTCTGCCATCCCAATGAATCTGCTCTATAGTAGGTGCAACCGAAACAGTAGCACGAACAGGAATCTCCACAATATCATCTTCGACACCATCTCCATCAGCTCCAGCACTTGTATTTGCAGTACCTGTTGTTACAGGTGTAACAGGACGTCTTTCAACACCCTGCACAATGTTCCACAATCCTTTTGCAACCAATATATGTCGCATCATATAAGCTCATAATGGGTAGTTGGTACCATCCAACTTATCCTCAAAAGCCAACATACAGAATACATCACTACTTTCATCCATGGCCGATGACTAAAATACCTTGATGCAGAAAATTGACTATATCTCAAAAAGTTGAACAGAACTACCCATATGAATTCCACTAGACCTGTAGCAGACTTCGAGACGCTTATACTGGCGAATAGAAATTGGTATATACCTTTGGCACAAAAAGACGAAATAGCTTGCACAAGCACTGCGATAGTGCATTTTGATCTCGAAAACACGCTGAGTATGCTCACCAAAATTCGTGCGATTCTGAGACTGCAACCGGAGGAGTGTCGACGGTGCCCTAGATGAAGTGACGACCTGCTCTGATACCAATTGTTAGAGTTAGATGTCTGTGGAAGCACGTGAACAATACAAGGAAGAAGAAGAAGCTTGGAGCACAACACACAGTACTGAATGTATTACTAGAGAATGTACAAAGATAAGTAGCCCTTTAGGGCAATAGGCGTATATACAAGCCGAGGAAAAAACACCTCCTAAAGAGGGAAAAAAGTGCCTCGACGGTCCTACACTGTTCACACACATCACTACCTAAATATATCAACAAAGAATTAGCTTATGGAAATTTCAGAGATTATTAAAGGGAGCTTACTTGGATCAGCTCAAGTTATGATTCAAAAAAGTACCTTAAAGCAGTAAAGTAATACTGTTGCTATCAAATATATGGGGAATTCATTCGAGAAATTAAAATGGGCAAAAAATTGACGAGTGATGCAAGCTTTATAGAGGCTCTCTTCTGATTTCAATATGATCAAACATTTAGAAGATCTATCAACCATTGGGAGTTTTGCCAAGCTTATCAGAGGATGTTCGATATATATATCTAAAGAGCATGTGAAATATTATATATATTTCTGGATGATTTTAGAATACAATGAGAGACATTAAAAGACATGAATTTAGCGATCATGTTCTGCTTGGCATTGGACGAGGGGGGGCATCAGCAGATGCTTGCCATTACAGGGGCACACCGTATTGCATTCGAAGCACATAAGGAGAGAAGATATGCGCAACAAAGTTCTAACAGAAAGGAGAGTGTTGTGATCCTTCAGCTTACTGGTGA